>JBCJKH010010494.1:0-15632 GCA_039877255.1 Loriculus beryllinus | reverse complement strand
AGAGAAGAGCTGCCACTGTGGTAAGCTCCAGAATCAGCTTCTCCTACCACAACCAGTAGCAGCTGTAGGATGAGGTTTTTACTACTACAGCAAGGATGCAGCACACTCCAAGCAAGAAATGCTAACCTAAAGGATGCCTACCTCAGAAGCAGCTTCTGTATCTGTGTCATCACTTAAGCACTGAGAATCTTCAAAGTCATGCAGACAGACATCCTCAGTCACCTGGAAAGAGTGGAAGCATTGTTAAAGAGGTGGAATCATCTCTATTTATGGTGGCACTGTACACCAAAACTAAAAGGAATACATAATCACTGTGATAATTAAGTCATTTCTGTAAGTGAATCAAAAGCCATTTTATATACTGAATCTATTCCAAAACATTACTAAGTCTTGCTAGGCTGAGTTACAGCCATGTCCACCTGCAGTCAACTTAAACCTCTCCCTGAGGCAAACAAGAACCATACAAATGCACATACATACACACCGGAGTGGTCCTACTAATTTCCATGGAAGAAACTCAATCCTTGTAACACCCATAACCAATCTCACCCTTTCAGCTCTGGATGGTTATAGATCTACCTCCTCTGAAACAGGCACAGTACCAGCAGATCAACTAAACAAGGCCAGGCTGTGGAACCCATGCACTGTGGCTCTTTGAAGAGGTACCTTTTGGTCACCCTCTTTCACTTCCTCGCAGTCAACTGCTTCCACCTTGACTGCAGCACTGCTCTGATCTGATGGGCATTCATTGAGGAACCATAAGTCATCAGTAGTATCCGAAACAATGGCAGTGTCTATGTCCTGTTGGAAAAGAAACAGGGGAGACCACTGAGCTCAGCAGCAGTACCAGCACCACAGCTATCACACCTCTCCCCTTCTCCTCACTAGCAGCCTCCTCAGCCCTGGACAGCTTCTCCAGTCACCCCTGGGAAGGAAAGGATTCCCCCTCCTAGCTATAAGCCGCTGGCCACCACACTACAACCATCTGCATACAACTTTCAGCCCAGAAGATGGGTGAGTCCTGACATACAACCAGTACTCTGGAGTGCAGAAGGACCTCCAAGGGCTAAACACAGCCTCCCAAGAGCACCTAGTTTATTTCAAAGCACTAAAGGTAACCATCCACCTGATATGAAAGGCTGGGACAGGAACACACAAGGGAGAGGCTGAAAATCCTGGAGTGGGAAGGGGAAAGAAAGAACAAGAATCATTTATTTACTTGGAACTCAAAAGAGGAGAGGAAGAGAATACAGCACACCTATTTAAAATGGCTACACACCTGGTTAGTCTGAATATCTGTTGATCCATTACTTCTGGACTTGTAATTGCTTCTGAGGTTGCCTAAAAACCACCATGGAAGACCAGCTACATCCCATTCCTCAAACACTAGGTCCAGTTTAGGCTTCTTGCTTTTAGAGAGGTTTTCTATTAAGTCTTTGTCTGTAAGAGCCAAGTAGAATCTAAGTCATGCCACACCTACATTATTGAAGAGACCAGCAGAGCAAAACTGGGCCCCGTCTCATTTTAGCAATCTTTCATGCTCCTTCTTACAACCAGTTACTCTACAAGCCCTGGGATTTGCATGAGCGCACTGGGATGTTACATCTGCAACACACCTGTACTCACGCATCTCCCAACAGTCACTGCACAGCCAGTGACTGTCAGAGGCATTGAAGCATCCCAGTGCTCCCAGTGTCTCTAGAACAGTACAGGTCCTCTTCAGCTTTACCTTAAGACTCAACACAGAACCACGACCACTTCTTTCAGAGCTGTAACCAAGTCAACACTGAGCCTTGAGTGACTTAAGATGCAGACAGAACTGTTTCGAATTTAGTTCAAATTCCCAGTGATGGGAGCTCCTCAATTCTCAAACTTGCCCCAAACAAAGGAGAAAGGCAAGAATCCATCCTCCATATCCCCATACTTCAGCCTCCTTTATAGCCCATGTAGTTTAGTCTATGATCCTAAACTCACCAGTCTGAATTTCAAGATAACCTTGAATCTACCTCTGTTCAGTGCCAAGAGTTTCAAAGGCACAGACAAGGACTGTTCCTACCTCTTTTGTACTTGCAGCCAGGAAAATATCTACCACTCTCATTTGATGTGGAAATACCCACTCTTGCAAAGAAGATTTGATTTTACAAATTAGGTTCCTTGATATGAAGACGACATGAGAACAGAAAAGTAGAACAACAGGAAAACTGCTTCCATAACATCCAGCAACTCATAGGAGTAAACCAGCAAGAAATCCCCAGACATTAAAACAAAGGAAATTTCTAAATATGAAGGAGCTGTATTACACTTAAGCTGGGGAGAAAAAGCATTCCATTGTTATTCAGTTCCCTGACTGGTTTGCAGGTAATGACTGCAGCCTGCTCAGGCTGTGTTCTGTGTAATCAGAGCAGAGAGTCCCTTGGGAAGATAAATGGATGCAAGTATAATTCCAACATTTACAACACCCTTCAGCAAGGTCTGTGAGATTTTTCATGGCACTGTTTAGTGACAGATGTGGGTTCGGGGCTTAACCTGCCATTTTATTCAAAGTGTTTGTTTATTTATGAGACCAAATAGCCAAGCTACAACACACATCTATCATCAAACCCCTCTGGCGAGCATTCGCAGTTCTCTCAATCTTTAGCATAAACCTCTGATTTTTAAAGATTATATTCCACAACAGGTTTTCATTAGTCTCCCAACACCCTCTTCCAGCATTTTGCTGATGCAGAGCTCAATGTGTCCCACTGGAGAAGCAGCACAAGAGCCTGCACACACTGTGTTACTGCAGAAGAGCTGGCACTCACCTTCGTAATGCTCACATTTTTGCTCTGAGGTAGACAAAGCAGCAGGATTGCTTTCACCTTCCATGATGCCACGGTCAGAACCTTCTTGCTGGCTAAACTGCATGAAGGAAGGAAAAAGATGTTAGTCCAGCAGAGCTTATAGGGACAAGGGGATGTAGCACTTCCACTCCAAGTCACCAGCTGCAGTACAAGACCAAGAAGTTACGAAAGGTTTCTGAACAACAACTACACACTATTAACCCTCTAAGAAGGCTAATGCATCTGTATCAGCACAAACAATACACTTGCAACCTAGGAAAAACCTTAAGAGTGTCAAAAGTTCAAAAGTTGCCATCTTAATGCAGTGACACCATGATCTTTTCTGATTCTCTGGCCCCCAGTGTGAACAGCCACCTCCCGGATCAGACCCAGTGAATCCCACAATATACCTGGATCTATTGAATGTGCAAAGGTTTTTCCTAGGTTTCAGATTCTGCCTGAAAGCTTCTGAAAACAATCCTCCTAAACACAAAACTTGGTCACACGTTTTAGAAAGCTTAATTATTTGGCAATTCCTACTCAGAGAAGGGGTGGGAGAGAGTGGTGGAAAGACATGAAAATACAGAGCACGCTGGAGGAACTGAGGACTAGAAGTGCTACACCCCGAGAAACGCGCTCAGAGACTGGTACTCTGTTATGAAGAGAACAGAGAAGGGTCACTCTGTCCCTGCTCTGTGGACTCCAAGAACTTTTCAGGAAGGTGAGGACCTGGCAGCCAAGCAGCACAAAGTTCTGGCAGTCCACCATGCACAGGTACAGAGAAGGGGCACTCTGTACAACAAAAGAAACCACCAGGCAGTGGGTTTACCTTCAGCTGGTCTTGGCTTGGCTTATCGACGCTCTGTTCCTTTGCGAGACTCTGTGCAGCATCTAGATGGCAGGTAAAACAAAAGAAAAAACCTTCCCCGGTAATAACCATTCTCACAACACAGGGTCTTCAGCAAGCAACCAACGAGCCAGGCTTGGCAGACCTCGACGGAACCCTTTCAGAGAGCTCTTTCTTCCTTAAGCTGGCCATCTCCTAAAGAGGCATTACTCCAGTTTCGTTAGGTACACACAAAGGCATTAGCCTAAGGAATCCAGAGTCTGTGCCTCCTTGGAGGTGAAGCTTGATGAAAACTCACAGAACCTCCTTCTTCCCAAGGTGAAAAACTGCTCCTTTTCCTGCCGGCTGCCCTGCCATCACAAGCTCTAAGCCCTTTCTGCAAAAGATCTGCACAGAGGCAGAAACCCAGAACAACAGCAGAGTGTAGGGACCTCTTGTGAAGGCTGGATCAGATCCGTGCTGAAGGTGGTGAACAGAGAAGAAGAAGATCTTTACAAATACCTGAGGACACCACCTCCTGCACCTTAGGCTGAGACTGAAAAACACCTTTCTTAAAAGTCTGGGCATGAAGAACAGTTCCTAGACTACAGGAGGGAAAATTCCATGCACAGCAAGCTCTTCCCTGACTAACTGTGTACACATCCAGAACACAATTTAATCCAGACAAGTTAATTAAAAGGCCAACCTCAACAGCAAGAACAATCACATTACCAGAAATCTTCCTACGTAATAGGAGAGCTGCACTTGTGAAGTCTACCCTTTAAACAGAACGATGTGCTAGAGAAAAAAAGACTGAAGCATGGCTCCTGCTTGATCCCCTTTTAATCCAGCAGGGAAATTCCCTGCTGAATACCAGGCTGGCAGGAACAGTAACATTCAGTCATGAATCATAGCACTGACACTGAAACCTGCTGCTACAGGCAGAAAAGTGGACCTCAAAGCGTCCATAAAATGGACCAGAACACAGAACCACAAGACATGGCTCTATCTCACATGCTCTACTCTCCATGCATTAGTTCAGCTCCCCTGTCTTCCCTTCTATCACCCTACAACTCCTGCAGTCACTGATTATTTAATACCTGAAGGAAAACAGAAGCCAACTGGCTCATCCATAAGTGGTTTGGCTCTGTAGGGGTATTAGAAGATGTGAAGACTGACCCTTCTAACATGACAAACTATAATGCAATAATGCAAACTAGCCTTAAATACTGTGTGGGAAGACACTCCACTTACTGGAAGGCTTCCTTTCTTCAAGCCAACACATACTATACAAAATGTCCTTAAAGTGAGATATTCCTGAGTACACCTCAGGTGAGTCACTTAAGTAGAAGCTTGCCAAGTAAGGGCACCATCTGATAAACAGCGTTCTGTCAGAGCTTCCTCTTCATTAGCAAGACGTTCTGCAGTCCCTTGCTTTCTAGAAGCGTACTTAGAAGTAGGCGAGATAACCTGCAAAATGCTGTGCTCATAAGCTCTAATTTGACTAATGAACACAAGCAGCTACTATGGAACATGAAGACTTCTTCAAGCTCTATGGCACTTCCAGTTATTCCTATGTTGCAACAAAGGTAAAACAATACCTAGAGTCATCTTACCTACGCATTTACCAAAGGTCTGCCAAGAGTGTTTCGTTTTAGTCACACACACACACACATACACACACACAAGCAGACACAGTGGTATAACTCAGGGATCATTGCCCCTAAAGGAACAGTGCTTCCTTTGGCAGGTTTCAAGGTAGTTACACCAGGACTGAAGCACACTCACACAGGCAGCCACACACACACAGCCACAGGCACACACCAAGTAGAAGGGGACAGGGCAGCAGAGGAGAGGGTTTCACTGGGATCCATATATACTGCCTGTAGGGAAGAGGCCAGGGCATCACCAGTGAAGGAAACAGCACTCACACAGTTATACTGCAGGTAATGTGTTTAGACAGAGTCCATTTAGGAAGATTCTCCTATATAAGCAGAGAGAGGGACCTCAGAGGTACCAGTGCATGGCTCAAAGCAGAGGACTGTGCACCTCAGGGCTGTGCTTTCTCAGTCTCTAAATTTGCACAAGCTTTTGTATACATGTGCAAATACAGACTAAGCCCTTTTGAAGAACCAAATCCATACTATCTGCTGAGAGACCTCAGGAAGTAGGGCACAAAACTCCACAACTCCCTCGTGATCTGCACACTTGTAGTTTCATCAGAAGTCTTTTTAGCTAGTGAAGATTACCACCCATACAATGGGTGCAAGGAAGTTGCTAGCTGAGATTAAGTGAAGAATAAATCTTAATTTATGACTAAAGGGCTTATGCTGTAGATAGATTCAGTTTCTCTTATGAGCTGGGAAAACAAAAGTCACCTTTAAAGGCTCAAGTGTTTGACTAAAGTCCAGCCCACTTTAGCTTGCAGGATCAGGCTGGGTTTCCAGCACTCTGGTATTGTTTCAAGACTATTCAACTATAAAATGAGGTGAGAGAAAGAAGTCACAGGCAGCCACGTTACTCAGTTAACTGATGTCATACCACAGCTACTGATGGTGCACACATAGAAAAGACACAGACTCAAAACAGATTGTCTACTCAAAGCCTTCAGCAGCAGTTTGTTTCAACTTCAGAAACATTTCTCTTTTCTGAATATCATTACTTACCCAAGTTACATCAACACTACATTGAATATACTTGCCCATACTGTGACAAACCTACCTGCCACTGCAGCAGAAGTCAGGTTCCGTTTCAGCATCTCATAGACTGGGCTGTGGAAAAGAAGGTGCCAGTTGAGTACATCCGCAATCCCAAACAGCATTCCACTTTTCAACCAGGGACTGAAACTTTTTTATTATCCAGACACACTGGAAACTGCAGAGGGTTTTTTTGCCACTCCTAAAAGCTTGCTACAGAGAAGTCTGGCTCAGATCTTAACTGAAGGATACAGACTTTTACTCGTGTGAGATCAAGGGCCTGAGAAGATGCAGAAATAAAAGGGGGAAAAGATGTCACCTTCAGCAGCTCACTGCCTGCACCATTCAGAACAGGCTCTTGATAACAAAGGAGCTCAATTCAAACTTGTCAAGAGCATTATCAATAAGCCACTGAGCAGGACACTTGGTATTCACAAGGTTTATCCACGGCTGAACAGCAACAGTGACACCAAGAGTTTCCTGTCACCACAACCTTTGTAATACCAACGTTACAAAGGTGACTTTTTCCTACCTTGGATCTTTCACAGAGAAGCTCTCCAGTCCCAGCAGTTCTCCCAGCTGATCTCCTCCACAATAGACCATGTGTTGCTGCCTTTTGTCATATAGCTGCCTCACCATGATATACTGTCCTAGGTAATGCATAACCTGTGGACACATAACATACCGTTAGCCCTATCTGCAGCTGAAACCAAACCACAAAAGACCCTGTAAATTTGCTTTAGTTTCTGATACTTGTATCCTGCTACCCTATAGAGAGTGTGAGTCAAATTGTACCTGCTTTTTATGCACATCTGCAAATTGTTGGTGTCTCCCAACCAAGGGGGAGTTATGCTTTACCATACTGATATAAGGTTTGCAACTATTAACACTTGACAAGAAGGAAAAATCAGTGCATCAGTATCACAAAGAAGGAAGGAGAGGAAACATCCTCTGAGAGCCAGGGGACACTGTCAGCTACAACAGATCAGACTTAACAAAGTTAAAACATGAATCTATACAAGTAACCTGCATTTAATACTCAACTCTCCCCATTTAAACCATTCAATTTGGTTTTGCAAAGTTTTTTAGGAGCTAAATAAGTTATTTCAATGCTTTTAAGTATTAAAACTAAGCCACGGGGCTCTGCAGGAATATCTGACACATTCATAATGAAAACCCTGTGCATTTAATTCTTTGCAGACAGGATACTCTTGTAAATCACAGTGTCATGGTTTTAATCTTGTACACATATTGCATTTCAAGCTGAAAAGAAATGAATTCTCTGAGGGTTAGCTGACAGGCTATTTCAAAGGAAAGTTGGAAGAAAAATGTCAACAGGAATCCAGTTCTTGAGGCTTTCATGCACTGATGAGAGCAAGACAATCGAACAGCATCTCCTGCGCTCCCTCAGGGATGTGGCTATCCCATCCCTGCTTTCTCTAAAGACAGATTTCCAGAATAAATCATTTTCTTCTATCCTAATTCCTCCAGGGGCTCTCAAAGCCATTTATTAATCAGCCCTATGTGGAAGGGATCCCTGTTTTTAGAGACAGGGCTTCAGAGTACTGAAAGCAGCCAGTCCCACCCCTTCCCCACAAAAAGCCATCTGCCCAACAACCAGGGAAGGGCACAATTCCAGTGCCCCAAAGCTGAGCCCACCTCCTTCAGCGTGAAGGTTTCCCCCTGGGCACCTGCAGCCTGCAGAATCTTCAGAAGTGGCAGTTTGGGCCGCACCTGAAAGAATAAACCACAGAATTTGGTTTGAATGACCCGAAGCAGTGAGAGGAAGCCCCCTGATACGTGTGCCTGGTGTCACAGCCAGCAAACTCAAGTGACCAAGCCACAGCAAGCACAGAGCTGACAAGCCAAGGATGAGGTGGAGGTCGTGGGAAGCACTGCTTGCCTCAGGCTACCCTGCTGAAGGCTGGGATTCATTTTCACAAGGAATCTGCATAGACAGCCAGCTCTAAAGGCTTTAATCACTCACATTGTCCCATTAACTTTGATGTCATTCATCCTGGGAGGGAAGACTAGAAATTCAGATCCTTGGTATGTATGGAGTCCTGAGCAGTGACTAACCAAATGTGGTGAGTCATCTGCTCAGGAGCAATGATGGTGCATTCACATTGCCACTTCAAGAGCAGCATGCCTGAATTTCCTCAGTTAATGCAGTGAATAAGTGAGATCTGCTCTGTACAGACCTATGTATTTATTAGGCTCCATGAACAGGCACATAATAAGAGTGAATCAAACAGAAGGTGTGGTTAATGAACACCAAGAATGAGAACCTGCATTTTCTGTGCAGCTCAAGTCATAAAGCAGGTTCCTTCATTCCATAAAACAGAAAGCACCCAGAGAACGATGCAACTGTTCCACAAGCCCTTTACCTTTCACCCACACCCCCAAGCAGCAACGAGTAGCAGATGATGCTATATAAAACAGCACCAAGTTTTAAATAGCTTCTCACCCCCCCCCAATCCTGCTACTTCATTTATTCCACAAGAATTCTAACAATTCCTAGGAGAGTTGCCACCACATGATCCTGTGCCTTGTGCACCCACTGTTCTTTGAATGCTACACAGCTGTGTACAATGTTATACACTAAGGGATGCTTCCCACGCTGAACCTCTTTTGTTCTCCTTGTCTATCAGATGCTAGTGCAAGACGACATTTCAATATGTCTCAGGACAGAAAGCCCAGTCCTCAGCACACCATATTCATTGCTGTTTCCCCTGCACTTTGGGCAGGTTTATCCTCTCAAGGCATGTCATCTGTACCAGCTGTGATGCCCTCACCCATCAGTGTTAGGCGGGTTCACTTGTGTCTCACACTCACTCCTCTCCTTCTGCCTACATAAAGGCAATGGTAAACCCAAGTACCTTTCCTCAGGAGCACAGCTTGCCTGCAGTCCTCTATCTCAAGAGAGAGTCTGAGCTACAGCACCATGCTCCTGCACAAGGTAAGGAGAGTGGGGTTTGGCTGCTTGGTGTCAATGTAGTTTATCACCTGGCTCTCAGATGGCATTTGGCAAAATATTTCTGTTTTCTGAAATGTGAATGTGTCTCCTTTGCCTGTTTTCTCCTTATTGTATTTACTAAATGCATTTTCAAATTCAAACAGAACAGCTCATGTCCAGCCCCAAGCCTCTTTCTCAAGAACAGCTTTTCTCTAGGAAAAAGCTCAGCACAGCTCAAGTGCTTGTTTCAGCACATGATTTTAATAAGAGGAAATTATGTGTTTGTACTCATTCATTTCTTTAATGACCACTCTCAAATGGATTTGAAGTAACTTCTTGTACATCTCTTTCTGATTAAAGAAGCAACCTAGTTAGCTTGCTCATTTTAAAATGAGCCCTTAGCTACCACAGTAAAGCCAAAATGGAAGTGTTTAATCCACACTGCCTGGGACACTGAGTGGTGGCAATCAATATTTTGCTACTAATATCAGAGCCTATTTACTTTTTGCATGCAGAGTGAATTGGCTAAATAAGCATATCTGACTTGGCTACGTTTCAAAGCTTCTAAATTAAGCTTCAAATGGGAGGCTCTCTACTTCCCGTCAGCTTATTTCCACTCCTGCCACATCCCTTCATGTTGTGGAGATGGTTTGTACAATGAATTGGTTCTGGAAGGTTGGATGCCTGTCCTGGAGAAGCATTTTAGATGAGATTTTTCCTGTTATTTGCATGTTTCTCTTCTCTGACTGGCTGTCAACATGGTATTGAGACACACCTATCATGGTGACCTTGGCTCACAGATACCTTTTGTTCCAGGGAAATTCTAGGAACAGTCAATAAGAGGAGTACTACAAAGCAGGCATTACTGACTAGACAAAGGTCAGCATGCAAGGTTACAAAGCCCTGCTACAACTGTCACAAAGATCCCAGCATTAAGGGGGATGCTGCATGTAGAATACTTCAAGTGTAAGTCCAGCACAAAAATATGCATTATACAATTTCTCCTCTGGCCAATCTGAAGTGCAGTTTTCCCCTCCTTTCCCTGTAATGTTCATAAATCATTGGTCTGATAGTGAAAGTAACTCAGCTCCTCAGAATAAAAGCCCTACTCCATTAGGCTAAGTTCTTCTAACTTAAATGTACCCGAAGAGGTTGAATTTGATGGAAGAAATTGCTGCTTTAGTGAGGAGAAAGCAGTGAGAATAAGTGGGAGAGGCAATTACCTGGTTAGCTTGTCCAAGTGCTATTCTGCAGGCATTCTCAGCTGCTGGATGTTGGGCAGAGCTTGGAGATGTCATCGTGGCAGTGATGAGCTATTTAGAGCAGAGACCTATAAATGAGAGGAATGTTCATGTACCAGCAACCTGCTCTTGAGTTCAACCACTTCCACTTCTTAGAAGCTTCAGGAAATGAGTGTTTAAAATTAGCCCTGCATGCATCTCTTAAATGGCTGCTATATAATGCTAATGTTTCTGTGCCCCTAACCTGCTCTTTTGAAACTGGATCTGCTTTGCATTAGCCAAGCTGCATCCAGCTGCCCAGGGCTGGACAAAGAGTGATGAGGAAATAACTGTGACCCATTTCCTGTGGCACTGAGGATGGTTTGGCTCTGCCCATCTCAAGGAGCAGCAGCACAACACGGTGAGGAACTTGGGGACCTGCCAGTCTCCATCAGGCTCTTGGCGAAATCCTGCAGTCAAGAGGTGGGGGAACAGAAGCTGAGTCACAATCAGCCACAAGGGAAACCTTCACACTCCAAATCACCAGACAGCAACCCTCTGATTGCCCAAAGGAGTGGTCAGTGCAGACTGCGACAATCAACACTTTCCCCACTTGCCTTTACCAAGGGCTGAAAACCTGCCAAAAGCTGCTCTTGCAGCAGCCTCCACCCCAAATGCCCAGATGCAGGCTCTAAACTAACAGTTGGAGCAGGTGAAGGGATCATTTCCTGGAAAGGAACAAAAGGGGAAGTCCTGTAGCTATTCGAATTTGTCAAACCCTATCAGTTTCAGCACCACCCAGGGAGCACAGCTTCATATGCAGAATGATCGGTAATGACTCATGTTCCCAGCACAATCCAGTTTGCTCCACCCCACACAACACCTTTGAAAACTTCTTTATGCTTAAAGGATGGTGTCAGTTAAGCAGCCACTGCAAAAAGTAACTTGGTTACAAGAAAATCTCCATTTCAGTGTGAATCTGGTTGCTCTTCTGCAGGACAACATCAAGAAACTCTTTGGTGAGCTTAATGCTGGAGCATGTGATGAACTGAAAAGTGTGGCTCCTGAATTTGCTTATAGAGATACAACTTTGGGAAAGCTTTTCCACGTGCAATCCGGCAGCAGTGCCAGCTTTCAACCACTGCAGGAGTTCAAACGTGAAGGCAAAAGCTTTCAAAGCAGTATCGAAATTCTTTACAGAATTTCCCAGCCACAGTAAATGAGCCTGTTCTTAAGTCAGTTACAACGAACAGGAGCCAGCATGAGCAGCTACATTAAAAAGTGCATGCTTGCAAAATAACCAGACTTTTGCCCGAGGAACATAACCAAATACCTCCATGTAGACTAAACAGGCTGAACAGGCAGTGTAGAGACTTGGCAATGACACAGACCTGAGCTCTGGCTCCAGTTTAAGTTACTGGTAACCACCCAACCCCATGGCTCACCTGCCCCAGCTATTAAAACTGAGTTGTAGGTTTGTTAGAAGCTGCTGATGGTTCTTACAGCATTACATTTCTCCGAAGTAAGGTAGTAGCAGGAATAAAATGACTCCCAAAGATCAAGCAGATCTAAGTATTTAGGAAAGCTTAATTAAAGCATGTTCAAGTTTGAAAAATGACACTGATCTAGGTAATAACCCCAAATAAGTGACATAACAGCTGAAATGACTTCCATGCTATCAGTGCCTTACCTTCTAACCAAGGGTTCTACTTGATAACGCCAAGCACACGGCACGAGTAGCAGCCCGCAGGACCCTCTGTGCTGTGCAAGCTGAGCTGTACTTTGCACCAGCCAGAGACCAACTCACCAACCTTGAGCTTCTCTGCTGGCAGGAGGAGCACGAGGACGGGCCTGCTGCTTCCCTGTGCTCCTGCAGGGCTGGAGAAGCTCTGTCTTGCCTGGCTCAGCTCCTCGGGGCTCAAACTGCTCCTGCCTCTTAACTGCTGGAGTCAGAGGGGGGAGTCACTGAACACATCAGCTGCTGTTAAGAGCTTGAGCTGGTGTGAAAAGCAGCCAAATGGGAGATAACAGTGGCTTTCCCTGCCCCGCCTTCGGGGAAAGGGACTGCCACCCCTGGGTGAAGGAGTTAACTCAAGATCACTTTAACTGTTTCGGTGCTGGGTTGATTAGAGAAAGGCAAATTCCTACCTTGCCTCCTGTCATTATCTCCCTTCACAGCCTGGAAGCACGCAAATGCACTTGCAGCCAAGTGAACACACAGCTCTGGTGAATTTACTGCTCTTCCCCTCTACACATGGAGCTGCATCTACAGGGAAATGGACGCTGGAGCAGAGCAATGACTCGGAGGAAGCTGTGAATCACCAAGGAGTCACAAAACAACCGTTTTTTCCATCCAAGCACTTTATATGGTCATGGACCACATGGACAAGTCATTTGCCTGGTGTGTGAGGAGAGCTGCTTTCTCTTCAGAGACCAAAACCCCACCAGACCGCAGCTTGTGATGCACAGTGAAAACAGGGAGCGTAGACTAGGACATTACTTGTATCTGTGGCCTCTGATGGCTCACTCTGGCTTAACGTCTCATGGTTGTGTTTTGTCCTTCATCCTTTCTCATGCTTTCAAATAAAGCAAAATGTCTATTGAGGACAAAGCTGCTGTCCCATGTACTGCATCACACAGGAGGGGTAGGGTTTAACCAACCAGCTCACGTGGCAACTCAGAGCTAATGAGGTTGGTTTCTCTCGCTGGGAGGCCCTGGGCTTCTTCATGCCTTCAAGTCCTCCTGCCCACCCCACTTCTCTTCCCTGTAACTCCCACCTGACTCCATCCCTCGCTCCAGTGATGTCACAGCGCTTGCAGGGCCACAGGTTTCACCTGCTCCCATCACTGGGCTCTCAGCAAGCCCATACACGTCCTTTGAGAGCTGCACGATGCCCCCCCAGCAACTGCTGCCTGGTCCTGGTTCCACTCCACCGGACCTTGCAGTAACACAAAGCCACTTGTCTTGTCTCCTTTTCTTACTGGAACAACTGCTGTAAGCAACTAAGTGCAACCCATGAGCTGTCAGACAACAGCAAGCCTTGAGTCAACCTAAGTCCAACCGATAACACAAAGCGTTCCGCAGGAGCAGGACCGGGTAACACCCGAAGTTTGGGAGCGCGTTTCTGAGGGGCAGCAGCTGCACGGTCATAGAATCATAGAATAGTTCGGGTTGGAAAGGACCTTAAGATCATCCGGTTCCAACCCCCCTGCCATAAGCTGGGACACCCCACACTAAACCATGCCATGCAAGGCTTTGTCCAACGTGGCCTTGAACACAGCCAGGGATGGAGCATTCACAACTTCCCTGGACAGCCCATTCCAGTGCCTCACCACCCTCACAGGAAAGAATTTCTTCCTCGTATCCAATCTAAACCTCCCCTGTTCAAGCTTTAACCCATTACCCCTTGTCCTGTCACTACAGTCCCTAATGAAGAGTCCCTCCCCAGCATCCCCATAGGCCCCCAATCCAGCCTGGTGTAGATTTCTAGGATACCTTTCGAGCTGCTCCTTGCCACCTCCAAAACCTAATGTGAAATGTAAATCACAGCAGCTGCTTCTGAGTTGCTCCTTTACCTCTCAGAGGGAAAGGGAGAACCCCAGTGAGGAGCCAGGCAACTTCCTGCAACATGGTGATCACTTCCATACCCACCCTATTGAACAATGCTATTAAGTAGCCAGAAGAGTCTGCTTTATGGGATTCTGTTCCTGGTTTTCCAGACTAGAAAGCCCTTGAGTGTGTGACAAGCCAGCCTGGGGCCTGCTCCAAAAGAAACCATCTTAGAGGAAGAAGAGAAGAGAAAAAGATCTTCTGGTTTGTGGGTTCCTACGTGGTTCTGCCAGAGCCACCAAGTTATCCCTCTCCAGGTACCCCGTTTGGGCAGGTAAGAGGGAATGGTGGTGCTCAGAGCTGTGTACAGCAACGCTGCCTACTTGTACCATGTGCTACATGATTTTGGACGGTGCCAAGAATGGCCTAGGAGAAGACATCCCTTCCTGGACCAGTCTAGGAAGATCTTCACCACAGGATGCAGCATTCTTTCTGCCGTTGTTTCAAGCCTTGCCTTCATCAAAGCCATTCTTGCTGAGGGAAAAAGGAGGAACAAAGACAGATCATTCCCTTCCTTTGGCTCATAATGTTCCTCCACAGCTTTAAGCTTTTAGGATTCTACCAGAGACAAGCAATTGTGAATCTTTCCCATGTCACCTCCAAGGACGGATGGATGCTGGAGGCGAGGGCTGGCAGCAGGGCTGTGCTGACAGCCTTGGGCCTTGGAGCAGCCACCCTCACCCCTCCTTCCCTTCCTGCTCATGCCTAGGGCCCAGCTCAGGCTGTCCACATGCAGCATGTGGCACTGAGCAGCTTGGCACAGGAACTGGACTCATCCCCTGTGCCAAAAGCCAGGGATGCACACAGAGAACAGGCTCCATATGCCAGTGCTGGCACGTTCCGGAAAGCCACTAGCACCATCCTTCATCCTGGCTAATTGCTACAGAGAGCTCAAGAATCCTTCCTTTGGTCCTTACACAACTGAACAGCGACATTAGGTGCTTGTTTAGATTGATTTTGTAATCCTGGAGAGGCAAAGCAAGTTTAAATCGCACATTAGTATCCCCAATACACCACAGAGCAGATTAACCAAGAGTCAAGCTGGTGAATGGCTTTTTCCTGTTGATTTCACCTAAAACCCAGCAACTCCACTCAAAAAGAACACAACTTGTCATTGTCTCCACAAAAGAAGCTGCACCCTTTGCTCTCAGAATGGGGAGGGATGTTTCACACAGGACTGAGCAGAGCACTGCACTGGTTCCTTCTGCAAACTTAAGCCTGACCCAGCTGAGGGAACATCTGACATGGGGAGGGGTTGACATCATTACATGTGGATGAATCCGGAGTGGATCCACATCTTCCACGTTTCGATACCCCAACAGTTCAGGGTTTAGAGGCTGGAAAGGGATGGGAGGCCAAAAAGTGAGGATGCTCAAGGGCTGGAGCACCTTCCACACAAAGACAGGCTGAGAATATTGGGGCTGGAGAAGAGAAGCTGCGTGGAGACCTCAGAGCAGCTTCCAGTGTCTGAAGGGGGCTGCAAGGATGCTGGAGAGGGGCTCTTC
>JBCJKH010010491.1:0-11901 GCA_039877255.1 Loriculus beryllinus | reverse complement strand
TGGCTATAGACAACTGGCTCCTTCCATCTGCTGAGGGGAGGACTGTTTGAGCTCTCCAAATTTACCATGCTGTCTGTTTATACACCTGTCTCATTTTGTGTGCAATGGATTAGGCTATACTTACACTATTTTTTTCACCAGGGTAGCAACCCACTGAAGTGGTAACGCACAGCTAGGGGAGGATACCATGTCTGATGGATTCTTTTGTTTGCAAAGTGGATGCTGTGAAATTTCGAGAAAAGTTTTATTTTGATCCAAAATTTGATTAATTTTTTTTTTTTTTTTAAAAAAAAAGAACTGTTTTTGCCATCAGGTTCAATCCACTCACAAATTTTCAGTTCTCCAATTCATATCACAGATGCTAATATATCTTTAAACCTGGTAGTTCTCCTTCATTCCCAGGTCTAATTGCTCTAACTGAAATGTAAAATGAATTAGTAAATACCTGCTTGAGGCAGACATCCAGAATGCAGGTTTTCACCCTCACTGGTTGTAAGCAGTGATAACAAAGGAGATCAGCAAGTGGAAAAATTGATTTGCAATTGAAAGTGAGTGGTAACCAGCTATAGTTTCAATAGATTTGATAATTAGGTAGAGCTAGAAGAGTTGTTGCATGTACTTGTCCTCTAAAGATCTGTTTTGAATGAATTATTTTTTTTTTTCATGCCTCGATTTAAATACAAAAGATGGAAAAAGTAATTTCATCTGGTGTCTGCTGAAAAGGCTAATGAGAGAAATATAAAACCTGGAATGTTTAAGTTGATTATCAACAAAATGTTTTCTGACAGTGAAATTTGTTGCGCTTTGGGATTGTCCCAAAAGGCAAATAGCAGAAACCTAACTTCTTGGGTCATGCTGTTAAGTAAAGAGAGGTCAAGAAAACACATTCTGTGAAACAGCCTCATAAAGCAGGAACAAAAGGTGATGATCTGAGAATCCCGTTCATCTGTAAATGCTGTGATTCTGTGATCCAGTTTATTTGATATAAAGAGTGTTTAGTGCTTCTTGGAGAAGTTTCTATATTATCAAGGCAAGATGAGAGGCACTAATACAAAAGAGGGTTAAAGAACAGCAGCAACTAGAAAAAACTTCTCATATCACTAATTAATCATAGCGAGAGTTTTTTTCCAGTGGCACCTTCTTTCCAATCACTGAGATATAGTGCTCACCTAATCAGTTTGATTTGCAGTATCATATCCATACATCTGCATATCAGATAGATATTTTGCTTTTTTAAGCTGGTGGCCAGGATTCTGTGAAGGGGTGTTTAAGATAAAGGTCACCCAGAGGTACTACACAGGCTTAGGTAAGGGAAGGCAGAGGACAGCAAGTGTAGTTCTTGTAGTTCCCTTCTATTCAGTTCATTATTTGCACATTGAAGGGGCAGATGTGCAATCTGGGAAGTTTTCCAAATTCATTTTTCAGAACATTAGGTGTTCTCAACATTAGGCATACTAAGCAAATTTCTCTTTGTAACAATTTTGCCACCAGCATTGAAGATGAGCTGCTTTCAGGATGAAAATAGATGGCTGAGAACTTGGGCCAAACCAAGCAATTTGGGGATAAAATTACTTAAAAAACTTTATAGTGGGTTTTCACTCTTTGTTCTACTTAGAGTTCTTTAAGCCTTTGAGCACTCACATAAAAAAATCTTACATGGAGTGTTACTGGAAAAAAAGATATAAAAAAGTGCAAGACAAGAAGCTGAAAAATGTTTCTGGAATAATTCTGTGAATAAGAATGAATAACCTACCCCAGCTGTTATGTGATTGAAGAGTTTCTAAATATCCAGACTTGCTGCTACTTACCCTTGTTGTATTTTTTTTTTTATATTTCTGTTTTATTTGACCTTGTTTTTCTGCTTCCTTGGGGTTCTTTCTTCAGTGTACTTTGAAGAGTGATACAGGGGATAACGGCTTTAAACTAGAAAAGGATAGATTTAGATTAGATATTAGGAAGACATTCTTTGTTATGAGGAAGGTGAGACACTAGAATATGTTTCCCACAGAAGCAGTGGATGCCGCATCCCTCCATGTGTTCAAGGCCAGATTGGATGGGTCTTTGAACAATATGGTCTAGTGGAAGGTGTCCCTGCCAATGCAGGGGGGCTAGAACTAGATGAGCCTTAAGGTCCTTTCCAACACAAACTATTCCATGATTCTATGATTCTGTGATATCAATTGACAGTTAAATTAGAAAATGGCCTATAAGCATACCCATGGAAGGACAGGTGGTTGCATAAAACAACCTTCCAGTATTTGAGGACACTACCAGTCTAGCAAAGCAACTAAGTGTCCTTACATCAGCAACCTCAGTAATGCCCAGAAGTTGTTGATTTAATTGTGTACTTTCAAGTTAAGCACATGAATGAACATTGCTTATATTGGAGCTGGTTTCAGCAGAGGGATTTCAGAGGGATATTACATTCAAATATTTCTTCATAATAAATTTTAGCCCTTATTGTCTTCTTAATACTGACCACTGTATAGCATAATTAAGAAAGATTTCAACAAAGTTCTCAACAGTAATGAAAAAGGTTCCCTGTGTCTTATAAATTGATCACATTAATGATTTGTGCTCACAGCATCTCTAATAATTCCCAGAGCAGAAGCAACATGTCTATTCTAATAATTCTAAGGGGACTCTATGTTTATATCATTGCATATACAAAAAAGCTGTGTAGGCCTCTAAGGCTCTTCAGCTCTAACTAATTAAAGAGTGGTTTTGCTGAAAATGGCTGATGCCTCATGGACACAAGCGGCTATGGAAGAGCCTTCTAACTATGTAGCTGCCTTTGGGCACCATGCCACTGAGCAAGAGAAAAGGGAAAGGGAGATGGGTAATTGAGCTGAGGGAACTTCAGCCCCAGACTACAGAATTAGCTCCCCTCAGAACCAAGGGTAGCCTCAAACCCCATTGTTTACTGCTTCCAGCTAGCGGCACGTTCTGTTGACTTTATAATTTTTAGCAAAATAATACAGGAATATGCACATAGACCTTATAAAAATGAACGAAAACCCCAAACCAAATGAAAATATTATGCATCCATTTTTTTCCCCCTCTGGGAAGATGGTGTGAAGAGAAGCGAGCCATGCATAGCAGATATTTGAAACACTGTATTTGTGCAGTAGTAACAGGCAGGACAGAAGCTGTTCCACTTTGCATAAAAAATGTAAGTGATGGACATGGATGTACAGAGTAATGTAGATTATCTGTGGACCACAGTGTTATGTAACGTTTCAACTCTGTGCAGTTCACATATAGTTATGGAAATAAGGTCCAAAATACTGTGTTTACTTCTTACAAACTTCTCCATGAAGTTGTCAGCCCAGATAGATGCCCATTTTTCTTATAATACTAGGAGGGAGAATGTGTCATGACAGATGTATATTTTTAGTAGCCAGCTTTGAGGAGAGCTACCATAATCATCCAGAAGGGAAGAATGGGTGAAGAGTTTGGTATGATGACTAAATAGTAATTTAACTCAGAACAGTTACTATTTTCTCTTTCTTTCTCTGGGTATCTGAAATATGAATATTCTTGCAATGTAAATCAGCTAATTCTCATTTGTTAAAAAAAAGAAAAGAGACAGAACTCCTACTTCACTACTTTAAATAGTCTAATAGTCTAGTGGCTAAATGATTTGACTGGAAATGCAAGTTCAAATTCTTTATCAAGAGAAATGGCTTGAATTGTATCACCTACACCCTCAAGAGGTTATGCTTCTGACTACCAACCTATTTGACTGCAGCTGGCAACTTTGAGCAGATTTCACTTCAGTTAGCTTAAGACATTTAACATTAGGTAAAAAAAAATTAAGCCATTTTTATGTTTCTTCTGCTTAAAAGACCTGAAGAGTGACTTCAAGTGACTAATTTGTAAGGTAGATAAGACAAATAAGTATTTTTGCTGTTAGGGTGTTCAAACACTGGCACAGGTTGCCCAGAGAGGATATGGAGTCTTTGTCCTTGGGAGTATTCAAAACCCAACTGAAATGTTACTTTGCACTTGATTTTTCTTTAGAGTGTACTCTAATTTTAGATTCCTAACATAGATGAGATGAATCTTACCTGATATCAACTGTACCTGAAAGCCAGACTGGCATGCTGAGACATAGCTAGAGGTGAAAGAAAATAGTTAGGTATATGGTGAATTGAAGGACACAGACCAAGTCTGTGTTAGACAGCAAATTAAAGTCTTCTGAGATCCAAACACTCTAATAGCAGAACTACAGTTCCCCTACATATTGTGTCAACACACAACATTCATTTAGAAGCCTTAATATGAGGTTTGTATAAAGGAATAAAATATATGCACTTGTGAAATGTCACAAGAAAAGACATGTACAGGAAAATGACTTGCAGTTATTTCAGTACTAAACCACAATACTTACACACTCATGATAATGACAGATATATCACACTGAAACATTTTCTCATCTTTCTTCCTTGGTATTCTGATTAGGTAAGATTTAATGACTAAGATCCACTCCATCTAAGATCAACTCTTTTTGGGGGGGAAGTCTTAAAATCCTTTATCAAGTTAAAGTTGGCTGATAGCTCTAAAAACTTCCAGTTTTTATTTTGAACATAAAAAAATCAAACGTACTTCTTTTGCTTTTCTGCAAGGTTCATCTCCCATGAAGCTGATAAATAGTGCAGTTAGCATCTCTGAAAAGCATGACAGTTTTTCTGTGATTGACTTTCTCTCTGCTACTCTCTGCATGGCTTAGAGCATCTTATTTGGCCCTTTCTGGGACCTAAAACAGTTAGCCAGTCTCTTAAGAGTTGTGTGTGGCTTCCCAAATGAAGATGAAAGGAAACAAAGAACACTACAATATTGCAGAGGTCTATTATCATCATAATAAAAGAGACAAATATTACTTCAGGGATTCTGTGCTCCCTTCTCCTGTTTTTCTAGGAAAGCCTGTACAAGCCACACCAAACTGATGATATGTTGCTGCATATGTAGTTGTGCATGCCAAAACATATCTTGTGACTGACTTCAGTGTATGATGGTTGACCTTTACTGAATCCCTTTACTAATGTTTGCATTTATGCTTTT
Source organism: Loriculus beryllinus (assembly GCA_039877255.1). Lineage (NCBI taxonomy): Eukaryota > Metazoa > Chordata > Aves > Psittaciformes > Psittacidae > Loriculus > Loriculus beryllinus. The sequence goes on along the minus strand of JBCJKH010010491.1, from coordinate 6,837 downwards.
ATTTTTAATAGATAGTATAGTTTTGCTACCTTTTGTAACAGTAAGCTGCACCCTTTCAGACGTGCTAACAAGTCTTAGAGAATTAAAGTAATTTTGTTGCTTGAAGACCCGCAGTTAGTTCTCGGTACCCTGAGCAGGCAAAGAGGGTGAAAAGGAACTGAGAGTATCTGCACTGCTACTTTTGGAGCATTTTTCCAAATGTTGCAGATGAAGTTTTTGGATTTCTACTAAGGATCCTTTAAGTGTGTGAGAAATTCTTATTGGCTTCAAAAATTTCTGGCAGCTGCGTTTAAGGATTATGTTCGAGATGTGAATTTTATTTATATGTCTCTGGTAAATGCTAGCAGACACAGAGTCTTCTGTTAGTAAGAAATTTCTTATTTTTAACCTCAGAGAAAGCTCGTGATTTTATTCATGTTTTAATTGGATATGGTTATCTTTACCGCAGATTTTTTGAGAGATGTTAAGAGAACTATATGAAGAAAAAATTATGCCTTTCATTCAGAGTTATGAGATAGATCCTGGCTAGCCACAAGGATTCAGTACCTGAGAGCAGACCAGAGGTTCCCCATGGTATTCAAGGAATGAAGATAAATAGTGCAGTATTTGAGAAGCGCAATGCTAGTCCAGTTCTCACAGTTAAATTTCAGAAGCAGATGAGATGAGTCACTGCTGTGAATAGAAATCATTGATATCACCACTTGCACACCCACATATACAGGATTTAAACTGTCATTTAATTTGCCCACTATTAAAGCTCATGTACTTGCTCAGCAATGGTAAAAACTTCTGAGGGCTGGGACAGAGGACTAAATTCCATCTAGTACTATTTTACCTGGTTTTTATTCACCTGTTTGTTTGTTCCATCCCATTTTATAATTTCAGAGAGCTTTAAAATGCCAATGCAGCTTAGGAAGGGAGATTATGCATAGCACACATCAATTCACTATTATCTAGGCTGTTTATTGAGATTTAGAATATTTGTATTTCTCCTTCCTTTTAAACTTTATGAACCTGAATATGTGACAGGGTTTCACCACACATGGATATGAAAATGTTGTGCTAGATTACAATAAATATAAATCCCTATGAAATTTGCTTCAGAAATGTTTTTAATAAGAGAACGAATAATGTTATACAAAAGGGTGACAACACCTTTTTCTTTTAACAATAGAACACATGATTTATCACAGCTGCCATTTTGTGGCAAAGTGAAAGCTGGTATTGGATATCCAGTATCATAGAATAATTAATAGTTATCCTTTAATATTCCTTATTCTATGTAGCAAGAAAGTGAGCTGGAGGAAAAGAAAAAAGAATGCAGTTGTTAATGCAGTCTTTGGTTGGTGTTTTAGTGAAAAATATATTATGCAGTGGTCCTGAGAGCCTCTATATAAGTAGTAATTCACAGCACAAAGATACCAGAGAAGCTACTGAATCTTGAACCGATTATGTAATTTTTCTCCATCATAAACTAGGCAAGTTCTATTTCCTATCTATCAGCAGCTTGTAAAACCCCAAGCTTACATGGAGGTGAAGACTGTGGTCTCCTAAATAGAATGTGCTAATAGTGATAGGACAAGTGGTCTTTCTGCTTGTGCCTTTCCCAGGGCAAGAACCTTTTGGAGATCCTGAAGAACGGTGGTACAGGGGCTAGCTTACACTCAGGGTTTCCTTAGCAGTTCCCATTTTGTGTTGTTTGGTATGGTTTTGATCTCTGAATGGCAGCTGAAGTACAGTTCGGCCTCTGGGGAAATGCAGTATAAACTGGATGTTACAGAGATCAGAAGGTTAAAATAATGCCTACAGTAGAAGATGAAGAATTTTCTAGTCACATAGTGACAGAATGGTTGAGGCTGGAAGAGACTTCTGGAGGTCATCTTGCCCAAACCCCTTGCTCAAGCAGGGCCACCTAGAGCCAGTCGCCCAAGACTGTGTTCAGATGGCTTTTGAATATCTCCAAAGGAGAGTCCACAGCCTCCCTGGGCAACCAGTGCCAGTGCTCAGTTATGCTCACAGTGAAAAATTGTTTCCTGATGTTCAGAGGGAACTTCCTGCATTTCAGTCCAAACTATGTGCATATCTAGAATCCATGTCAGGTTTTCTGAACTTATAAAAAAAAAACCCAGACACTGGTCTTTTCAGTTACACTTTTGAGAGGAGCTGAAGGACTCTTGGTAGACTCGTGCGCTGGGGTAACCACTTTAAAATAGCCTGATTACTAGACTATGATATGTAGGAATAAAGCCAAACCTAAAAGCTTAAAATAATATGGTAAAACTCATTATGTTCTGGAAAAATTGCAGCTTTCAAAATATGCATAGGTAACACTGATTAATCTTAATAGATCCCTTTCGTATTTGCCTTCTGCAGTGCAATTTGGGAGCTTCAGTCTGCATAGACCTATCTACACTAAGAATCCCACATGTCAATAAGAGACCTGCTATTGATTCAAAAGGGGCTGTAAAATCGAACCTCTATATTGCTGCTATTGCACTGTGACCAACACCTGAACTAGCTAAATTTAAGACAGCGAGATATAGCTAACTTCACTAGAGTCAGTCCTTTGGATTCTACCTTTATATATATATAAAGCTTTTACCTAGGCACATGGATGGAAAATTGAAAACACAGTTAATACAGAGCAGTGCCAGCTAGTACTGCCCTTTCTACAACTGCTAGTAAGGTAGGAAAGATTATGGTTCATTATATTGTTCTGACTCTATTTGGTTAGGAAAAAGAGTTAAAAATGTGCAGTGCATTATGATGCTAAAGTGCTTCTCCAAAAGGCGTAGGGCCAATCTTGACAGTGTGATGTTCATGCTTTGGTCATACTTAGCATTCATAGAGGTTACATTTTAAAAGCGCTGCATGAGTTTATTTTGTAGATAGTGCTAATGAAGTCTGACTGCCTTAGGTTGTCTTGCTTGCAAGGAAAAATTGTTACATACTTTTTCTGTGCTCTGTGATGTGTTTGGCTGATGACAATGAATATGATTTGCACAGTGCAAGTTCATGGACAAAGAGGTTTTGGGATGGAGAAGATAACTCGCTATTAAGTTTAAAAACAGCTACTCATGAATAAGATTTTAAAAAAAGTTTTTTCTTCTATTTTCCTTTCCCAGTTCTTCAGCTGCTGTTTGTTTGCTGGGTACAAACATCCTCTCACCATCCATGCTTGGATCTTACCAAAAGGGACAATAGAGTAGGTGTCAAAAGAATTACTTTCCTTTCTCCCATAACAGTCTGCTTCTTGAGGGATGCAGTTGGAGAATATCTTCATATGCTATGCTAAGCCATTCCTCACTGGCCTGGTGCAACTGCAAGGCACCTTAATATAACACAGAGAGCATCAGTTTGGTAACACACCGCACATTTGTCACAAATTTCAACAGGACTGATGCTATAGGCACCTTTCTGCAGACTTCTTTAAATGCTGTTATTCTAATAAAACACCCTTTCTACTATCTTATGGCTGCATTTACACACACCACACCACACCCCCCCCCCTCGGTTTTATAAACTCCAAAAAAGAAAAAGAAATGCTTTGACAGCCATAGTGGTAGAAAGCCTCCCTATCTGTAGCACATCCTTAGAAAACTATAGTATACAGAGTCAAATAGCGGGAAGATTATGACATTACTACCCTCTTGTAGTGTAACTGATATATTCCACAGCCAGGCATCTTCCACATAATTCCGTCTGATTAAAAGCTAGATAATTTAGTCTCTTTTCTTGTTTTACATTATATCAATACCTACATTAAAATAGAAATCTGTCTGCAAGAAGTAATATAAATATAGCAGTAAATAATGAGTGAAATCTTGCCTTGCTTAAAGCAACTTTTTTTCATACACAGCCCAGGTTAGAAGAAAATGATGTTCCAGCAAACAAAATTTGCATCAGCTTCTGCAAGAAAGATATTTGATGTATCTATGTTGGCTGCATTTTAATTTTCTTGATTTTCTTGTCTGTGATTAAATTATCACCCTCTTTTTTTTCCTTCCTTTTTCTTTTTAAAGTAAAAGCTTAACTCCCTTGATTTGTAGGGAACTCATAGAAATCTTTTGAAGCAATTCTTCGTTAATTATATAAATGATGACAAGGTCTCAGCCTATAATACATTCTTTTTGTCATGGTCTATCAAAAGGTAGTAAAGGAATTCTATCAATGAGTAGTAAAGGATAGTTTTGGCACCATAGAACAGATATAGTTTATGTAATCTGAACAAAATGTTACTAGTTCAACTTATTTTTAAATGCATGGATTTTATTTATAAGATAAAACATTTTTTAACTGCCAGACTTTTGGTCTTTATTTTCAACATGATAGAAAAAGGCTCATGACATTGACTTTTACTCTGGCCTTAAAAAGTCTTGTCACATAGAACTATAAACTTGAAGTTGAAGTAATTTTATGATAATAGATTATGTATAATCAGTTTGTAAACATTAGTAGAGCTCCTGCAGATTGGCAGTTACACAGTCCAAACTTTTAATGAATACTTTCATAAATTAATTTTTAATTCTCTGTTTTATGAATAATTATTAGTAAATCACATAGAAAACTCAATGTCCTTCTATTTACATGTGGTAGTGCAATTAATATTCTTAAAACAATAAATAATATTTAATTATTGAACAACAGCAACTTTATTAACAGCTAAAATTTTACACTTTTGGTTTAAATCATTGCCAAGCAATTAATTTATTTTAACTTCCAATTTAACTGAGGATTGTCATAAATTATTTCAAGAAGGATTATGTCATAGTATGATTCAATAATAAAATATTTTTATGAAGCATTATATTTCTAGATGCATATTAATTTCCAGCTGATTGGGATGCTGTATGTTATTTAATGTTTATTGTCATGACAGATTGAAAAGCCTTACATTGTGCACAGTTCTACTCCTTTTAACAGTAGAATCTGAATTATTGGGAATGAAAAAATACAATAATTTACATCTATTAGCATGAGACACTTACTTAAATATTCAGACACTGCTGTTCATAGAATAATGACCTTAAGAATACTTTTTAGGTATTAACATCCCCAATCTTTATTGTTTGCATGTGTGAGTGAAAATTTCTGGCTATATAAAAAAAAATATATGATTTATCACAGATTAATCACAGCTAAACTAGTCAGGCCCTGGGAATGACAGTTTGGGTGTTTGAGTGTTGTTTAATGTCTCATGAAAGTAAAATTTAAAAGACAATTTGAAACTTAGGCATATCGATTTTGAAGACTGCAGACCACTTGGGAAGAAACCAGAGAACAATATAAATATTCAAAACTCCAGGAGACATGACCCATTGCGACTGTGTAACCTAAAGAAGACAGGCATGAATGAGTAATGGTAATGGACTTCAAGTGCAGAAAAGTTGGCTGCAGACAGAAAGGGGTTGAAATGGTCTTCATAATTACCAAGCATAGTACAAGACGTAATGAGATCATATTTCAACACCGGAGAATTAGTTATAAAATTAAAAAGCCTTCTAGTTGCAGAAATAGGTGAGCAGTGGAACAGACTCCTGGAGCAGACTGTAGAATCTCTGTCACTGTAAGGTGCTATGAACAGCCTAAGTAAATATATAGCTATTTAGATTACTACACATAATCTTCCAAGGGAGAAAGGAGGGAACTGGTGTCATGGTGCCTGGTTTTTCTTGGTTCTATGATACAGTTCAGATATATATCAAGAGACCAGATGGCCTGCAGAGCATTATGGTCTAGCAGACTGCAGCAGGCACAGGAAAACAAAATATCCTGCAAAAAATGCCAACAGCAATGTCCTCCAGCCCTCCATCCTGTGAGTATTGTACAATGAACAGAAGAATAGTAAAGAAGACTCTTAGATTCTTCAAATTCTCAAGGACTGTTTAAGAATACACCTCTGTATTAAAAAGAATGGTTTCTGGCATTAGTTGATGGATGAAATAGTAACATGGCAAATGGTCTGTGGCAAATGGTTACCTTGTTTTCTTTATTCAGCTAAACATATCTTGAGTGGAGGCATCACGCAAAACCCATTCAAAATAGCAACTGTAAGAAATTAAGTGGTTTCTAAATATGAAGACATACTCTCTAGTAACATGCAAAAATCTTACAGCCTACATCCATAGATAATGTCCTCAAACCTGCTCCTTTATGAAAGGACTTATAAGCCTGGTAATACGGTTTAAAATTAGTTGTTTCAATTACGCAGGCTACATCCACCTCTCAATAGATGTGGATGTGAGCTTTTATGACTACTGGATATCTCCAGTGACAGATTGTTTCCACCAATATAGGAAATGTCCACTGTTTTTTAAGTTGCCAGTTCAGTGGTGACATTTGCTCTTAACTGCAAGCTAAGAAAAATATTCTGTGGCCTTTTGTTGTAAGGACAGAGATGAAGCCTTGAATTCTATAATTAGTGCATTCCACCTTGTGTGAAGATAAATTAATACTGAAGTCCACTTTTACAACATATTTCTGAAAGACATCAGGTTCTATTAGATTGAGAAGTAACATTATTGTAAATCTCCACCCAAAGAGATAGGAGGTTCTTTGGAAAGAAAATTACTGTAGTGGTAATCTGTGTGCAAGAGAGTGGTGCACTGGTCGATACTATTCGCTGTACTCCACAATCAATATGCTGATTAAAAAAGCAAAAACGAAGAAGGAAAGAGGAAAAGAGACCGAAAGGTTGGATTACAATGAGGATTTATTATATTATTGTATTTGCTGCAAAACAGAGAAATAAAGCAGCTACAAAGGAAAGGAAAGGAAAGGAAAGGAAAGGAAAGGAAAGGAAAGGAAAGGAAAGGAAAGGAAAGGAAAGGAAAGGAA
>JBCJKH010010490.1:0-26169 GCA_039877255.1 Loriculus beryllinus | reverse complement strand
ATCTGGGGAGGCGGGGGGTGGAACCGCTCCGGCGCGATCCCCGCCGCCGCCGCCGCTGCCTCCCCGCCGCCCCAGCAGGTTTAACAACAAACCAATCTCGAAAGAAACAATGAAAATGGGAAATGGGAGGCTCACAATGACTTATTTAAACACAGGCAGACAACTGGGCCTTGGTAGCTGAAGGGCACATGCTCTGCTCCCTTGAAAGGTACATTTCAAAGACAACTCTGCTACAGAGACGTGAAAATAAAGTGCTCTTAAAAAAAGCCCTACTCCTTTCACCCAACACCGTGGACTTTAATAAACCCGGATGTCTAATATTTCAGTTCTTAAAATTGTGCCTGTACAAATAATAATAATTAAAAAAAAAAGAGCTAAATCAAAATACAAGGAGGAAAGTACCCTTTGTATTCATTAGAGCTCACTGAACTACACAGCCTACCTGGGAAAGTCATAGCTTTTAGATATTTCATTATCAGGAAATCCAAATGTCAAAAAATCCTCAAATTGGCTTAAAAAGAAATACATTTTTATGAGTAAAACTGGAGTTCTTTCACTTAATGCTTTATTTTCATGGCTTTCAACACACACTCTGCTCTAGTCGCGTTGTCAAACTTAGCACTTCAAACAAGAAAAACAGAAATTACATTTTCCTTCATGTCAGAGGAAAAGTTCTCAAGGAAACCCAGCATCCCGAGAGCTTTAGGAAAACCATCAAACAGGCAGAGACCTTTACTGATCACATCAGCCATGGTTCTTAACGGATCCTCCCCAGTATCCCAGCCATTCAGTCTGAGATTTTTAGTAGCACCTTTCATAGATTTACAGGCAATAAATCTACTAGAGCCTTCTCTTTTTCTTTCATCTTCTTTTTTTTTTGAGGGGGGAGAAGGGAAGCAAGAAATAAAAATAAAGAAGAATGCCAAAGAAAAGCTTATGCCATTTGCCAGGGAAAGAGAAGACAGTGAAAATAATCCAGCACACTAGGAAAAGGAATCTGCACTGACAGAGTTTATAAAAATAGGAAATAACACAAATATAATTCATGCAACAATCCCAGAACAAGAGATCATTTTTTTGTAAGTTGTCCTTGTGACCTTATTATTGTTTCCTAATTGTTCCAACACTTTGAGCTTTACGGGTATTAACACACAGAAACCCCTGCAGGTTTGGGGGCAGAGGCACAGCCACCAGGGCTGCAGGCCAAGGGCTAGAACACGGTCTCACAACCTCTCACTGCTGGAGCTGGCTGGTGGGACTGCTGAGCCCAAGTGCTCTGCAGAACAACAAAACCCCTATCAAGGTCATGCTTTGGATGCAAACATGCTGCAAAGAATTTAACAGAAATTAATGATTGGTGATTTCACGTTTAGTATACAGCATCACGATCTCCAAATTGGGGTTTGGATGTCACAGCATTTCCTTGGTTTCAGTTTTTTCTAAAGATCTTAAAAGCACCACTCTCTCATTCTTAAGAGGAAATGCCAAGGGACAGTGATAAATGACTTTAACCCAACCACTGATTTAGCAGAATATTTTTAACCAGATGAAGCCCATAGGAAACAGGTTTCAGACAACACAAAGTTCATACCAGTTTTTATCGTCATCACAATAAAGATCAAAGGCAGCAGGACTTTTATTTGCTAACTCATCTGCTTTTTGTTGTTTTAAAACCGTACCATAAAAATAATGTACCAGACTAAGCTCTCCATCACTACAGTGAAAAATGAAGAGTAACGTCAACAGAGTCACTGAGACTACCACTGAGCAAAACATTCAGGAAAATCCAGTTCCCCCTCTCTTTGTTTTTTGGGTATAACTAGATCTCAGCAGCAGCTTGCTAATCGCTCACTTCCAAAATTCCAACAGGAAGCAGCGGAGCCATCCGGAAGGCACACAGTCCGTCCAAACAAGACCTCTTGCTCTATGGCAGAACACACTTATCTCTGAAAAGCCTTTGTTTAGCCACCACAGCTGAAAACACATGCGGACAACAAGCATTTACAAGCAATTCAACCTAAAATTCATTGTGGGGTTTGTTAACCTTTGCTGGAAACAACATTTGGCAGCCATACCCAACCCTGCAGCCTCTGTGATGGGCATTCCTGATAATACCCAAAAGAGACTGGCAATGTTTTCCATGGCAAGCCTTAACACAGTTTGCTGGTAATTTTTTTCAGAGATGCTTTTCTCTGTCATTTTATGTGAACTTTGCATCAAGTTCAGTAAACTTTGGTTTAGTGAGCTCATTTTAATAAAAAACATGAAAGAAAAAATATCCATGAAAATCTGAAAGAGGAAGGGAGTGAATAATTTGACCTGAAAGCTCATGTGTTGACCAGATTTTCACTGTAAGACTAATCACTGAAGAAAGCACCAAATGGCAAAACTCACTCATCATAAACTTCAGAGATTTCAAGAAAGCACTTGACAGACTCCATCACTATTCACTCTGGAACATCTTGAAGTGTTAGGCTTGGCAACAAAAATAATGACATCATCAAGCTTTTATACCAAGCTGCAGCTTGAATACTTAAAGCAAATGCAGATTGAAGTACAGGGTTCAACATAAAGGCTGGTGTCAGATCAGCAAGAATTCACTCACTTCTGTAGCTGGGCACTGCAATTGACTTCACTGGGAAAACCAATATAAATGTAGCAATATATGGTTTAGCAAAAGTCCCCTTCAAAATTCAGCCATTGCTGATGCCCCCGAGTCTTCCAAGTGTATCCTACCCAACACACAAGACTGACAAAGGCCAACAGTTAGATCCAGCACTGGAGGAAGATGGAGTTAGCAGCCTACTGCAGAGGAAAAAATGTACTTAAAATAAAATTTCCATCTTAGTACAAGTGATGCAGTTTATACAGTAATTGTCTGTAAATTGCAGTCAACTGGGATAATTTTCACCAACTGAAAAGAGGATATATGTGCTTAGCATCTTAAATAGGATTAGTCCATTAAAAATATTATCTACGGCTCAAACTCTTGAAGACTACAAGTCTTCAACTCAAAATATTACTCTTGTCTGTATATCAAGGCAGGAGCCGTAAATCTGTGAAGAGTATAGATAGACAAACACTGTTAGAAGCAAATGTATCAGAAAATCCTGGGTATAGCACAAAATGAGTTGCAAAGATTTACCCCAAAGCTGTATCTTATCTGTAGGGCTACCCAGAAAAAAGTCTGTAAGCATTTGGAAAACATTGTAGGGATGCAACTTGACCAGAAGAAGATAGGAGGAAAAATAAATGGAAAGAGTGGAAATGACAGTGGAAGTTTTGGAAGCAGAAGTGGCTTTTTGGACTAGTTTCCCCTCTTCTTCAGCTACACAGGCAGCTGAAAAGCAGCATCATTAGATCCTGGCTGCAGCAATACAGACACCAAAAGGCAGTAATTTTGCTTGTGTAACACCATCTAGATTCTGGGCTTTTTGCTGGTTAGGCTTTACCAGCTTGAGGAGGCAACTCACTGCTGACAGTCACATAAGCAGGACTCCACAGCATCAACACAGCTTCAGCCTGTGCTATGCCTTCTCTACAGAAAGTGCAGGCTGCTGCTGTGCTCTTCCACATGCAAAAATATAGCACCCTTGGAAATGATATTCCCACTTGGGGGATCAGCAATAAATCAGTCCCTTCATATAACTGATCTTCACTCAACTAAAGGTTTTATAGAGCTGTGCTATAGAACTGGTGGATACTTAAAAGTCATAGCTTAAGAGAAGAGGAACTTACTAACTAGAAATGAGATGCTATGTGAAGGGATTCCTGCTTTCTGTTGTTACAACTTTAATGTTTCTATAAATGTTTTACATACACATACTATCTGTCTTTATCGTAAGGTTGTAAACTATGAAGGCCAATTTTAAAAAAGGAATAAACGTTTAAAGCAATGTAAGTCCCCTTAAATGGCAAAGGCAGTCTGTGCCTTATAATATACTGCAACTCCTAGCAATCCACTAGTGTTTAAGTGACCAGCGTGAGCATGACCTGGACTAAAATCAAACCTCACAGCCCAGTCTTACACAGCTGACAAAAATTGCACAAATTTTGACATATGTACTAAATTAATAACAATCCTACAAAAAAAAAAATAAAAATCAAGAACCACATGCAGGAAAATGAGTGGACTCACCAATGAATAGGTAACAAAACACAGAGACAAATTATTACTTTGGGGTTGATAATTCACTTAAGTTATGAACTATTCAACGCATGACTCAATCAGAAAACACAACTTTTTGGCGCAGCTTAGTTAACTGTATGCCCAAACCACACCAAAGGAAAGTTAAAGTCACAAAGTCAAGTGTTCTAAAATTAGGGATTTCCAGATTAAATTTACTGCTGCACTTGCAATTTTATTCTCTTATACATCTGCACTACCACACATGGTTTTATTCCACTGCAAGGTTGGTTTTTTTACCAAACTGACAGAGACCTGGAAAGTTGGAAGGAAAGCAGAAATAACAGAAGATTACAGTGATTAGTCCCTGATTCTAGAGAGAAACAATAACAAGGAAAGAAAACTAAACCCAAACACCCACTGCGTTTCCTTGTCCTCCTGTCACTGAGATGGATGGCCTCACATCGATGTGTTGCCAACATACAGTCAGCCACCTTTTCTCTGGCTGAGCATCTACATGGCAGTACCTTTCTCCTGGGAGGAGAAAAGACGACCCATTTTTTTCAGCTGTACCAGGTAATATTACAGACAATATGGAAACAAGGGACAAATCTGCTTTTGTGAAATGCTGCTTTGTAATGCTAGAATTTTGTTTACCTTAAGTAGGACAGCTGAACACCCAGTAAAGCCAAAAAAGGAAACATCTGAAACTACACCTCACTCTTTATTCGCTCAGCTTTAAAATGATAACTCTTCATTAGAGGGACACCTCATTAAATAGCCTATCTGGGCCACTGCGCAGGTTCTGTTCTCTAACAGGCAGCACAAAACCCCGGAGAACTCAGGACAGTTGTGACCAAGAGCTTCTTTTTTGCTGTACTGAGCAAAGATTTGTCTGGTGTCTCTAGACACTGACAGCAAGAAGGTTGGGAGCCTTCAGTTTGCTCTCTCCATCGCTAAACCTCCAAGGACAAGTGCTGTCTTTCACTATCACCATGATTAGCACTGCCTGACAACTATAAATTCATTTTCTTGAATCACCTGTCCCAGCCCTACTGCTAAAACCTTCTGTAGAAGCTTGCTCACTCCTAACCCCAGGTTAAAATCTTTGCGTTGTTACAAGTTATTTAAGAGGAGCTTTACACAGCACAAAAAGCACACATTTCAAGGGTGATGTTCACCAACAGCACATGGTGATGAACATTATAGCACTGCTGCAGTAATTTATTAACACTTGAAGAACTGCACATGGGACCATACACCAAAAATCTCATGTTTATTTGAGGTCAGAAGCAGGAGTGACTGAATCTAGACTGGTGGGTGTCCTCAATGGCAATTCGTCAGTCTTTTAATGGTTCTCTCTGACCTTCCCACATGATCAGTAGCATAAACTTCACCTCAGTGAAACAACTGATGAACAACTCAAGAAAACATGAGAAGGTGCAAGACAAGAAACAAAATGCCATAACGGAATTTCTTTCTCCAAATGCCACTAACACAGAAAACAGGGCCCCACCCACAGTCCCAAAGATGACAGATATATTAAACTGCCCTTCTGATCATCTTCCCTGTATTTCCATGCGTAGCAGAAAGCTCAGGAACCCTCAGCCAATACCAGAAACAGACCAAGTGAAAATTTAAGGCTTCATAACCTTAAGACGGTAAATGCTTCCAGACCAAAATGAGGTAGGTTCAAGACTGCTTACACCACAATAGCCCCCTTATAGATGTTTTTGGAACATGAATATAGTAAACAAACAGCCTGATTATCAGAAAAACTGTTGATTTCAGGGCCTGGGGTTAAAAAAAAAAGCCAGGTGTTGCTGCAATGCTGGCACATGTGGATGGGGACATCAAAAAAGCCAAACCTGACATCAACAGCTTTGAAAGTAGGAACAAAACAACACCTTGCTTAAGCAGACAAGGAACATACCTTAAATTTCAGCTTGAAATTCAAAGCATCTTAATAAAGCAACACACACACATGAAAAAGCAATTTTAAACCTCAGAAAACATCTCTTTGAAAACTCTGTTTTCTAGATGACACACTTTGACCCGCATGTTTTATGCTACCTTACTTTCTTCTGCTGTTTTCTATCTCATTCAGAGAGAACAAAAAGGAACATGAGCTGGAGAGAATTGCCCTCATCTCTGGTCTTTTTGCACCTTCGACAGTGTGCAAGACTGAATACTCCAGCTGCTTTTTATCCTTCCCTGTCTGAGACCAGGGGGAGGCACATCCTCTCTTGTTTCCAGCTCTGTCTCCAACAACCCAACCACACCAGCCTCTCTCCATCTGCTTATGGCAGCTCTGTGGCTGGAGATGGAGTCGCCCAGCCATGCACATGGCCAGGCTCTGCAACCAGAGTGGAACAGGGAGCAGGCAGATGAGCCAGGCGATTAATAGCTCTGCAGGCATCTGTCATTTTTGGCAAGGTGCACCAGGGCAGCTGGTGCAGGGAAAGCGCCTCTGCTGATGGCTTGACCCTCTCAGTAGGTAGCCACCACTCTGGCTGTGACTGCCTGCGTTTGTGCAGGGTCCAAGGCCATTTCATCCTGACCGCATGTGGCATTGCACCAGGGATGTGGTTGGCCTGTGCTACCTGCGCTTCCTCAACATCCAAAGCAAGAGCTATTCAGAAGTGCAAAACGCTGCAAGTGAGGCCAAATCCTCCAAGTTGAGAGGAGTTTTTCTCGGCTCACAGAAGGACTGAGGAGGTCATTCATTAGCTGCAGCCTTCACCCATTAGCTTTGTAATCTGCAAAGGCAAAATACTGCTGAGCAATCACATTAGCAGGAAGTCTTAATGAGGGTAAACGCCAGCAGTGTGCCTCAAGAAAACCAATTTCCTCGCTTAATTTGGAGAAGGTGAACCTGAGAAAAAGATACTGCAATTATACTCACTCCATTGTACAAACTCAGGGGAGATGGAGGCTGCTGGCTTCAAACTTGGGGCTACTTCTTTTACAAAGAGACCTCACCTTTTTTTTCTGCAGATGAGGTTTATCCATCCCTCAGATGAAAGTCAGAGAAAGGAGGAGTGTGCTACAAGGCACAATCCCACAGCAGAAACCCTCCTAGAGCAGGTGTGCAATGGGAACATCTGCCTACTACACAGCTAGCAAAGCAGCTTACAAAAGCGGGCTTTTCCTAACACTTAGACAATCCCAATCGACTAAAGAACAATTTTACAATTAAACTTCTTTTTCTTCCCCTTGTCCACCTTAAGCAAAATAATTATCCTGACAACAGACACAATTTGCCTTTATGTCCACATTTCCATGGGTCTTCTGCTGGCACAGATATCCCAGACAGAGGTAACACAAAGTTTAAGGCTCTAATAATTTTAGCATGAAAATGCAGCTGGTGCATGACTAGGCAATATTGGTGTACGGTATTGAGGAACACAGTCCTGAATGTCTAAGCACTACCTGTCACAGATAATTCCCTTAGCCTTTGTTTCTTCTTCATGTACAGAAAACCAACTTAAATTACCAGGAACCCTGTCCTCCCTGCAAACACATGGCAGGCATTGTATTTTTATGAAGAATGGCTTTTAGAGTGTTCTATCTATCGAGAGACATGAACTCAATTCTCAACCTGAATAAACCCTAAACTTCCAAAATTACCTCAGGAGGAACAGGCTTCCACCCTGAAAACATATGCATATGTATATCTTTGCTTAATTGAACCGTTACTCATACATATAGATGTTTGCAGAGCTGGGGCCTCTACCTCTTTGTATTCAAGTTGCTTGACAAGTAAAATGCAAATGAGGTAATGTGCTGCAAATGCAAATTATGTATTATTGATAAAAAGTTACAATTCAGCACAGAGGATTTTAAGAGGAAATATTGAGGCCTATGCTGAAAGAAACAAGGGGGGGAATTCACAGATTTTTTTTAAATGTTTTATGTTTTCTATTCATTCTCTTTATTTCCACCTATTAAACATTTTCTATTTGTTATCCCCCAAAATGGAGCACCTTGCCTTGTTTGTTAACTTCAGGCAGCATACAGATGCTGAGACGCTATTCTGTCTATCAAGGTGTGGTTTTTGCTACTCTACATTAAAAAATTCCCACAGAAGGCAATGAAACAGGGCAATGGTGAGGAGGTGAGAGGCAGGAGAGACTGCTGTGCTGAAAAGCTCTGTTGTGTTCAGCCACATATTTTTCTCATTTGTTTAGTCTGAAATTCCTCCTTTAGTGGCTCTGGATTGTTACCTTTTCGGAAGGCACCAGGAACATCTGGACTCCATATGGCTTGCACTTACTCCATGCAAAATGAATCTATATTCTGTATTCTAAACCATCTATTTCTCCCAGCATTGCCACTGACAAGGTTTTAAATATCTCCACAATGGACTACAACGTAACCTCAGAATCACTCAGCTTGTTGACACAAATTCCAGTGGTGCATTAGCTGTGGCTGGGTTAGCCTGCAGGTTTTGCCCCATCTTCATTCTTTTCTTCTTTTTTTTTTTTTTTTTCCAAGATTATGATAATACAAAGGAATATGTACTGAGAAGGAAGTTCAGCAGTAATGCCACCTGCACTCGAGGAAGTTGTCCCACCAAGACAGAGGTCATCCTGATGGTCCCTGTGCAAAGAACTACACTTACAGGTAGTTAAAATTTTCCTTTTGCCTCCACATTTGCCAGCTCTTGATGGAGCTACCTTGAGTTTCAAAACTCACTCTCTTGGAAGAAAATTCAAATATTGAGGAAAGTGGCATAACCTTGTAAAAAGTATTTCCCTCTCCCTTAGCTAAAAAAGAAGAAATACAGCTCTTATTTGCCTCCCTCTCTCCTAGCCATTTCTGTATGACAGCATCTCCCACAGGTATCTCATATTCCCTGCCGTTGGAACTGCAGCTACTGAAGAGACAGAGGGCTAAACTGAGGTTTCTGCCCAGCCAAACACACCAACGCAGAGGTCTGTACTATCTTGAACCTTGACAGAGGGTTGTTTTGCCATTCCTCACTCTCCAGGAGGGCTGCAGAGATCCAGAAACATTCCACTAATTATTTGGATACTGTTCCAAATCCAAATACGATTTGAAATATTGTCTCCATTCTAGAATAACCAGCAATCGTTGTATTTTTTCCTGCTGTACATCAGATTCACTCAGAGGTGTAATCTCAGCAAGGATAATTGACAATCTTTGTATTCTCTCCTGATGTACACCAGGTTGATTTGGAGGTGTTAATCTCAGCAAGGGACCCACTCAGGTTCTATATACTCAAGGAAATATCAAGCCCTGAATCTTGACAACCACCACATTGCATCTGTCAGTGTTAGAGACGTCACGCTTTTCCCTGAGTCATTATAATTTTGCTTTGTCATTAACAAATTTCATCTCAGTATTCAGGCACTAGATTGAAATGGGGAAGACTGGGGTCCACTTGTAGAAACTCCTCAAGGGGGCTTTGACAGGGCATCTCTGTGAACTTCTAATCTCAAATGTTCTCCCACCCCATATCTACCCACAAGGTATGGGGCTTGCTGGGAAAGGAGCTAGTCTATCTCAATGCAAAATATATGCCTACCATAATGCAACCAGCAACAGCAGGACCTTCCGGATAATATTATAACAAAATCAGCAACAGTCATGGTAGCACCTAGGTTTGGTTGGTAGATGGGCTATTTTCAGTGTTGTTCCCCAGGTACAATTCAAAACCACAGCAGTTCGTCAAAGCACGATGGTTCAAGTAAAACCCACCTGTGCTCCAGGTGTGACTTTGCTAAGGCAAATCTGCCTCTTCACAAATATAACCCTGTCACTATGGACATAGTTAAATTCTGCAGTAATCTTGGCATGAATTTACCAACCTACAGAAGACTGCACCTTCCTTTTCTTTCAGGTCAAGCACCCTCAGTGCTATTACCCTCCTTACTAATTAACAGTAATGGTCCTTAAAGAGGTGGTCGCACACAAGACTCCATATTTACACCATGTTGTCTGCATAGACATGTAGCTGTTACATTACACAGCACAAGTGCTTGCATCCCCCCAAGCACTGCAAGAGCCCTCTCACAAAGTCTGCAGCAACGCCAGTTCAGCCTTCACAATGTGACACAGAGGTCACCCCACCACCTTGACATGAACCTAGAGGGTAAAGCACCTTCATCATCACAAGCAACACTCTTGCGTGCCATGACAGCAAAAGCTCACCCTGGCTGAGATGGTTTCAGTTGTTTTACTCTTCCCTTCCCCACTCTGCCATGCACAAGATATGGAGCCAGGCTGCACAGCTGAGTGCATGGGCCTCTATGAGGCATGGAGAGCATGGGTGCTGCACTCCTCCACCACTGCAGGCTTCTCCTGCCCTGAGCCCATCCAACAAGCAGCCCAGCAGGCTCCAGCAGGGCTACCTGCAGGATAAAACATCTGCAGGATGTAGCTACAAATATCCAACCAACCTTTTGCTATGATTATGCTTGCTAGAGGCTACACAAGAAACACTCCTTCATCTCCACTGCTTCCAACACCCACAGATCTCCTCACTCAAAACCCAAAAGGTGCTAAGTAGTTGGGCAGTTGTCCAGGGAGACACTTAAGGTACCTCCTTAAAATCTCCAAAATTATACACACTTATGAAGCTTAAAGGCTCTGCCAGGTCAATGCTGCAGGTCTTACACCAGGTACACCTCTTTAAATCCATCCATGCAAACGCAATCGATGTGCACTTTTCTCTTGCTCACATGCACACACATATCCCTGTCCTCCCAAAGCACAAAGCAAAACAAAGAGCTGCCTGGGTGCAAACATCCCCAAGAGGAGTAACCACATGTGGCAGATGCTACTACATTGCTTAATGCATCATTTAAAGCCTTTCGGGGACTGTATGGCCGTGATGAGTAATTTGGCTAGAATATTGTCCAGAGACCATACTGTGTGGATTAGGGCACTCTGAAGGTCACTAGCTAGGTCAAAAGCAAAAAAGCCCTGCTAAAACCAGAGCTTACCATGAGCATAGATCTTGCAATGAGAATGAGAGCAAAAATGGGCTTTGTCATGCCGAAACATTTCTTTCTTTCACTGCCGAACATCCTTGTGCACAGCCTATGTATAAAACATGCTGCAGATCTGTCTGTCAGAAAAAGACCAGCAGCACACTCTCTGTTCTCATCTGTGTCCAGCACTGCCTTCAACTGCTCTGCCAGCTGGGCTGCGTACACATTCAAATGCAAGGATGTTAGCAATCACAAACCACGTCTCCACCACAAGCACCTTTCCCTGCCCCACGGTGATGCAAACATCACATCTGAAAATGAGATGAGACAATCTTAACTCGCCTTTAATAGAAAGACTCTCAGGTCAGCAGGGACCACGGCTGCTCAAGTGCTGCCTTGATGTACACAGCTGTAAGCTCTGGCCATGTATCAACCCAGGCAGAAAGGTAAGTTCATGAATTATGAACAAATATGGTGCGCCAAAACACATCAATCATCATCAGTCACAGACAAGCCAAGCACCATCAATTCGTAATGTTGACATTTGCACAAAACTCATACAAACAATTGATCGAATCGCATGGCTGACTGGAAAAGGAGATGTTGGGTTTATGGCATTTAACACCGGACTTTTCACTGAACGCGAAATACTGAAAGACTTTAAAACAAAACTGACAGCGAGTCAGTGCTCTAGTCAAAAGTCAGATAAACAGCCTTTGCCTACTAGATAATAGACTAATTTACCCATTAATTCTTTTGTTCATTGCTGCTGGTGAAAGCCAGGCCAGCAGCTGCCTCCCTAAACACGTAAAAACCTAAAAGTTCGTTTTGCTCAGCAGAAAACCCAGTCTTCTCCCAGGGAAGGGCAAGAGAGGAAAAGCTATGAATGTGAATGCTTTTAAGTAGGTAACCAACGTTTTAAATCGATATGACAAGGCTGAATGAATGACACAAAGAGCTAGAAGTTGCAGGCTGACATTCCTGAAAGTAGCAAGATTAACAGGATCTGAATGAGCTGTTTCAGAGAATAACTTGCTTATTGGCATGTCTTCTTTAAATCACTATTATCAGCTACTCAACATTATTTAGCCTCCTAATTTCCTTCATTTTAGGACTATTGAGGGTTGCATTAGGACAGCTTGCAAAATGATCTAGCCTCATGTGTTTTGTGCTGCAGCTATGAACTGCAGAGCATCCACCACCCAGCACCCATCACAGCCATGTGAGAGAAGGGTTAACTTTCTCAGGCAGGAACAAGTATTTCCTCAAAGTGTGTTTTGGGCACAGTGCACTGAAAGAAGAGGAAGCTTCTGTGGTTTTCTTTTTCAACTGCCACACAGAAAAGGACTTCCTTGCATTTGAAATGAAAAGGGAAGACATACCTTCCAGATACTGGAGCAGCCTTTGCTATAAAAACAAGGTGAATGCAGCTCTTGTTCTAAAGGCTGATAACAGTTTTTCTTGAAGGCTTTCTTAAAAAAAAATGCTGTCATTCGTTTTCTGGAATGCTTTTGCTCTGTGCCTCAGATCTACAGCCACAGCATGTGGCAGTGCAAAAGCCAAAGCAAAGCACTTCTGCAAGCACAGAAGGCAGAATGGGCAGCCCCTTCAGCAAGGTGCATGGTTCCCATCACCGAGCAGAGCATCCTGAAACCACCTCATCACCCTCAGCAGGATGATGTGCTGCTGTCAGAGCCACCCGGCTGCCTGGGTGTAAGGCAGGTGTACCCACATCAGTGCGAATACATGGATGTGAAGGTCCTGATAAGGGAGCATCTGTACTATTTGCTGCTCCACCAGCACTCCTCTCCCCCCTTCTGCTACATACACAGAAAACTGGACTCCAATTCAGCCAAGCATAAAAGCATGCACTTAAACTGCAGATGGTAAATACTGATTATAGTCACACTACCAGTGTTATTGTTATTAAGGAGCGGCACAGGATTAAATGCCAGTGCTTTGCTGAATCAATATCTTGATCTCTTTTTGCTTGTACCTAATCCTATGTCTGAGCCAGACCATAAGCCCCTGAGTGCAGAGAGAAAAAACACTTTTCTGCAACCTGAAGATACACCACACACAAAAGCAGGCATGTGAGAGAAGGGTTAACTATCTATGTAACACTGGATACAACCTCAAGTTTCACTTCACACTGGAGTGAGATTCAGAGCAACTCTAAGAAAAAACACCAAAAATGTCAGCTATTTTCCTTATCTCTAGGAAAAAATGAAACAATACAGATGAGGGTACTGGGATGGTGAGGAACGTGCATATGCTGGCCAGAGCTGGCACTTCTGAGGTTGGGATGAGGTGCTGGGAGCCTCCCAGTTTTCCAGTGCCACTTTGCAGCGGCTGTGGGACCACTCACCAACCTTCAGCTCTGGCTCTAGGCTCTGCCAAGACTCTCCTCTCAGGGGCTGCATCTTCCAGCATCTCTCACCAGGTCTGCACAACAAATGGAAGACACCAACAGCATCTCCTAGACTTTTCTTTCCCCTGGGCTGTGAGGCCTGGCCATGCAAATGCCTGGGAAAGCAGTTCTTGCACTTTCTCTGCTACAGTGGTGACTGCCAAAAGGGCTCAAGAGTCAGGATCTCAATGAGATCTTATCTGAAGGGGTAGGAAAACTTTGCTGCCTGTTTGAGCAGTTAAACCACAGGCATCCCCAGCCACCATGCAGGAATAGAGGGAGGGAAGGAAGAAAGCTCTGTGGGACACAGAGAGCAGCTCTTAGCTGTACCCAGCTTGGCACACAGCAAGTAATTAGTGCATTTCAAGGTCGATGCCCTGCAATTGATTTTCCTCTCACTTACCAATGTAAATTGGGAATAATTCCATCACAGTTGATATAAACATTAGTATAAAATAGGTTTAAGTCAGAAAAGCACTGGGTTGAGTGTGCTACTGTATTGGAAAACCTGTTTTAAAAGAACAGCCTATTTCCTAGTAACTAGGTCTATATCAATACAATGGCCATGATTACTTTCATTTGTTCTAATGCTGTTGCTCGGGTTCAGACTGTAATAGAAAAGTGCTTTCAAGTCAAAATCCAAAGGCCCGTGAAAATCCGTAAGCTTCCTTCTCATGTGCCACAACCTTTATTTCTGCAGAATACTCAGGCTGAAGGCATCACCAGCTGTAACTTATCCTGCACCCTGAGCTATCCTCAGGCATGAACATCATCATCTTTCCACCCTCATGCTCCTCCCTCAACAGAAGTAGAAGTGCTTCTCCTGTTTTCCCTAAGGATACTCAGAGGGACCCTCCTTTTGTGCATGAAAGAGGATTTCTTTCTGCTTAAGGCACAGCCTCACCAACACTGACGTCCCATAAAGCAAGAGCTGCTGTTTCCTATTAACTCTAAGGAAAGTACAGATCCTTTGCTACACTCAAAGAAAATTGGTGGCTTAAATTTTACATATAAAAGGCAAGTCCCCAGGCCAGGACCCAGTGCTTGCCTTTTGCTGTGCACTCACACGGGATGAGCTCAGATCCATGTCAGGGTCCCACAGCGAGGGATGTGGAGGGGGAACCGGATGGGGACCGCAGGACTGACACAGGATTTGACACAGCCTGGATTTAACAGCCAGCCCCCACTCCCAAAGCAAAAGGGAAATTCCCTAGAACAACCCAGAATAACAGGAAAAAAACTTGCTGTACTTTGGAAAGGAGATGGCAGATTTTCCTACCTGCTGCGGAGCAGAGCCGAGATATCTCTGCTGTGTGATACCCTAAATGAGGGTTTGCCTGCTCTGTGCAATGTCCTGCCTCCCGTGGCTCAGGTTTATCCTCCTGGAAGTTTACCCACAAGTGCTGCTGTCAAAAGTTGAAGTCCAGAGTTGCCATCATAAAGCTGGCTGCTATTTTCTCCAAGATTATAGACAATAGAGAATTATGATGCTTATTATTGTTATAATCATCATGGGCATTATTGCTTAAGAAAAACCGTCCAATGCCAGTCCTGATGAAGACAGAACACAAAGCTTGAGCTGTCTATTTGGGTCAAGTTTCTCTCAGTTTAAACAAAGCACGCAAATACATAACAATGCCATCAAACGCAGAGATGAAGCTTAGCAAGACATTAGATTCTCACACCAATTATTATCTTTCAGTAAGCTGGCATCTGTGGGATCACTCCTGGGTTTTTTAATTTAGTATGTCTTCTAATTAAAGAAAGATTAACTGTACTGCTAATAATTGCTCCTCCCTCCTTCATCAGGCTCAGGCAGGCTAACAAAACCCACATCCACCACAGCCCCTCTCTCACCCATGGGTGAAACCCCAAGGCACCAGGTCCACCACAGCCCCAGCTCCCCCAGAGAGCACCTTCTTCTGGGAGACAGGTGCTCCCCATAGCCTGAGCAGGACAATGGCTGGAGGAGTGCACTGGTTTTCCATGTGTTCCCCTTGAAACCCAGGAAAAGAGACGTCCATCCCCAGAGGTAGGCTTGACCCTCACTTCTCACAGATCAGTGGCAGAAAATTCACTTCCTCCTTCCAAAGCTGCGGTCAAGTGTGTGAACTTAAACGGGACAAACCTAGGTGTTTGCACCAGAGATTGTGTGAGCAGCTTGGATGAGCCCACAATCATCTAACTCAAGCCCAATCTTATCTCTTACCCAAAAGGGACTTGCCATTTGACTCTGCTCATCCATGGTGCTTCCCTGTGACTCCCCGGAGGCTTCCCCAGCCCCACCCTGACCCGCAGCTCAGTTTCCACATAGATATTTTGGGCACCAGCTTCCCATTACAAATGCTGGTGGGTGACCCACTTACATCAGTTCAGGACCTGAACCTCAGATCTGAAAAGTCTGCCTAAAAACTGTTCTGCCTGCTGGCAGATGGTCTGCAGACCACATGCACACAGACACATACCCCCAGCTGCTCAATGATAATAATGAGGCCCCTATATGCAAAAAAATAGAGCTAGGAAAACTGTCTATCTCATTTATCTTGATGAAGGGAAGCACCTGGTGTTAAGGGAGTTTTGGGAGCAGTGAGGAAGGGTCTGGATCTCCTATGGCCCTGGCACAAATCCCACCCCTGCTAATTCCCATGGCAAATGGATTTCCCATCAACTGCTGGTGGACAACTGGAGCCAACAGCAACCAGCCGTGAGAGGGTCTGCTGAAATCTTCACTTGTGGAAACACCATATAAAAGAGCAATCCCTTTGATAAGCATCTTAGGATTCACACCCAAACCTGCCTCTCCCACCAAATGCAAATATTCAAGACAGCCAGTGTGATCTCCCATAGATGCCACGTGTGAAGAGAGGAGAAACACTGCACTTGAGGGGTGAGGGTTTATTGTCCATCTGCCTGTAGCACAGAGAAAGAAGACAAGACAGGCTGCACAGACAACCCCATGCACAGCAGCCTCAGTGGCTGCAGATGATACCTGCCTGCCTGATACATGAGTAAGCTTTTTCCCCACTGTCAAAGGGCCAAGAGCACATCTGCTAGGCTCAGCCTGCACCCATGCAGCTTCCTGGCAGCCCTCCATCCCACTTGGCTCTACTACAAGGTTGCTCCCTGGTTCACTAGATTTACTTCCTCTCTGGGAAGCGCACAGAGCTGGGGAGGATCCGGCATGGGAGGGAGACCTGCTAACGACAAACAAGGAGCTGGAGCCCAGATGCTGGGAGCAGCTGTGTGCCCAGCCAGACGTTCATGCTCACACACTGTGAGGGCAGTGGCTACAACACTGCACAATGTGAGATTTTAGCAGACTCTTTCCTATCCAAGCCTGCAGCTCTCCAACCCACAGGCCAACGTGTAGGCTGAGCTCAGGATCCCAACATGTGCATATCATTGATATGGGGCATCAAAACTTCCTTGGACCCAAAGTGTGACCTGGTCCCCAGCTACCTTCCCATCATTAAGAGGTTCCCCAGGCTCACAGCCACCCTACCTCCACCACCCCCAAACTCTGCAGAGCTTCTGATGTACAGTTTTCTGATACAAGCAATAAGATGACAAAGTCAAAACTTTTCCATCATATGGCTTACCACCAACATGGTGGCTAGCTAGCCCAGGAATATTAGTTCTCCCATTTGAAAGGTGTCCCTTCAGGTCACCCAATCCTGGTCCATACCACGTTTGAGATCCGTAATGATCACTACATCAAGAGCAATGGACCAAAGGGTTATTGTCATGGAAGCTCATCAAAATGAGTGACACACTCATTGTACCCAAGAGAATGTAACATCGGACAATTTTCAAATGGCTCCATAAAATAAACTCTTGCTCACTCATTCAAACTCAGAAAGCCTCTTTGTCAAACACCTCTCTTCTACAGACAAGTTTTGCAGAAGGCAGAGAGGGTTCACATCGGATCTGCCTCAGATTTCGAGCGTGACACTGGTGCGCCCACTGGTTGCGGGTCTTCCACTTGCAACCACAAGAAATACCACCTTCTCCCCAACACCCACCAGTTTCCTTTCATCCCACTTGACCTGAAGCTCTTTGATACAGTGACTTCACTTCATGTCTGCATGAAGCAAACCCAATACGACATACTTCCTGGGCAAAGCAAACATTAAGTCACAGCAATAACAAAGGTGGGCTGTGAATCACTCCTGCCCTGTGCAGAACAAAACTATTTCTCCTCTTTTTCCTCCTCCACCCATCATTGCAAAAAAACCCTTTCAAGTGTAAGACATGAAGATCAGTATAGCTCTGCTGCTGTCCTCAAGCACAGATTACCTTTGGTTGCAGATCATGTTCTCCATGACAGTTTAAAATCTGTTGTTCCGGGCGGTCTCCCTGCAAAGCTGAAGTACGAGCCTTCCTCATGTGGGAAAATGGTGCTGCTTGTCTGCAGACAGCTCCTAACTATGGCATCTTAATTAAGGGCTGAATCATGTTCCAGCTTGTGTAGTAACAGCGTGTAAAGTAATCCCTTTAAACACCCGCTTGCGGTACCTACCCCAGTGCAGCGGCAGGACAGGGAGAAGGGGAGCTCTGACCCATTGTGGCTCCCAGCCACTGACCCCTTCTCCTGCATCACCCTGCTGAAATGATGGGGTGTGTGGGGCAGGGCTGGGAGCGGGCTTGGGGTCAGCACTGCCCTCAAGGTACCCACCACTGTGTGTTTCACTCAGGGGCCACCATGTGCTGCCATAGCCTTCCTAGGAAGAGGGAAGACTCTGGGAATCTGATCGGTGGCTTTGGTCCTGCTTTGCACATGGGGATGGATGGGGAGCTGCTGCACAGAGCTGCCTTGCTCCTGGCAGGAAGGGGAGCTGGCTGGGATGCTCCCAGCCCCACTAGCAACACCACATCACTCTCTATAACATGGATGGGGCATCTGGGTGCCTGGCAGCTCTGAAGGCCTGTGCTTGCAACGGTCATCTCAGCACCCCACTCTGCAGGGACTGATAAACCTCTTCTTAACGAAACAAAACAAAAAACCAACCCAAACCTCTCTTTTTGGGGAGGCAGCGGGGAAGAGCATCATCAAGGAACAGCTCTTTCTCTCCTGTTCTTTTTAACCAAAAATACAGTGTCTTCATTGTGCAATGCCAGGTGTGAATAACACACTAAACATGTAAGAAATCTGAGACTGTTTAAAGGGAAGAGAGTCTTTTTACCCTACAGGCACAGAATTCAGAAGGGCAGGCAAGCCAGCTTCAACCTACACCAGAGTAAATGTGGATGCAAACAGCATCACCTGAACCCAGGTGGTGATACCTGCAGCAGTGCTGGTCTATCCTGAAAGCAGTATCTTCTTATTTTTTGAAAGAGGAAAAATAAAAACCCAACAAAAATCAAGGATGTCTCACCAGACTTTGTGACTACAGGCACAGAGCTTGGGAACTTCACCACACACATTAAAGTTGGTGAATTCATATTCACAGAGCAATGCTCATCTTCTTACTCTGCTCAAATCAGAATGACTCTTCCTCTCTATCCCTTAGCAACTCCCCAAGACATAAATCAACCTCATTTTTCTTTCTTGGATTCTACCCCACCACCACTCCCCCCCCACCAGTCTTGGAATTTTGGACTAAAAGACAAAAGGAAGCGGTTAACAGAAGAACTAAATGTGCAACCTGTGAAAAGCACTAAATGTGCAACCTGTGAAAAGCTCTCAGAATCATAGAATACCTTGGGTTGGAAGGGACCTTCAAAAGTCATCTGGTCCAACCTCCCTGCAATAAGCAGGGACATCTGCAACTAGATCAGGTTGCCCAGGTAACACGTAAAGGGATCCTGACAAGGGATTCCAGTAAACTACTTCAGACCTCCTATGTACATGCATATCTCCCTGAACGTTTCAGGGGGCACACACCCCTCACATGTCTAGGTGTGAAGTTGAAGGTTTCATCCATGGCCATGCCACCTGGTTTCATCCATGGCCATGGTCCCACCAATGGACCGCCCTGACAGCACATCCTCTCCAGCACTGCAGCAACAAGCAGGACAAAATGTGGAGATTCCAACCGTTGCCTATTTCTCTATCAGCCTTTTTTTTTCCCTATTTGAACTTGCAATCCAGGTGGGAAATGTCAGATTATAAAGTTTTACAGTGGAAATACACCCTTGAATTGTGGTAATCTCCCTCTGTTCTGCTTTACTTGCTCTTACCCATAGCCAGACCAAAACACAGCAATATAAAGATCCCAAATCCTAAAACAGGACAAGGGCAAAGGCCATTACAAAGGCTTCAGGGCAGCTGAGCTAAATGCAACCTTTTACTCTGAGTTATAACATTGCTTTGTCATTCACCAGCAGCCAGGAACAACACTGCTGCTTCCCTCAGAAACTTGCCCCAGTGTGAAAATGGTAAAATTGCAAAATCCTTTCTGCTCTAACCTGCCTGAATACAGCCAAGTTTCACTGTGAGGCTCAATCCATTAGCTGATTAAAAGCTATAGATCACGCTGTCTTGGACATATTCAGGCCACAATGAATAAGAACTGTCAGAAAAGCTTTCACCACAACCAGTATCTTTGAAATTGCCAGGGCTACAGTTAATAAAACTTCACATTCAATTGTTCTTCAAGCTCACAATAGCAACAGGCTAAGAAATTTATGATATTCTTTGAAATTTCATATTTAGAAGTGAATTACTGGTACAGAAGATTTAATTCCCAAACAACAACAAAATTATCCCAAAGGAATACCAGGGCCATTGTTGCATGCCAAGAACAGTCTGCCTATGGGAACTGCACACAAGAAAAGAATTAAAAAAATCACTGATTAATTCCAGCTCCAATCTGCAGATTTGCTTCTTACAGACTAAGCAGAACTTTGAAGCTTATAGACAACTTTCTTCATATCCATCTGTTTACTCTCATCATTCCTAAAAAGCATTAAAGACAGCAGCCCTCTAAACAATGTATCTATTATTGACCACTCTTGAAAACCATCAGCTTAGCAATAGCAGGATTCAAAATAAGACAAATCAGAATAAATATGAGAGTTTTTCAAGGTTTGCAGATAAATGCTGACTAAACAGCAGCCACTCGTTTTCAGCACTGCTACAAGAGCTCTTTCCAAGTCACCTCCCCATATGCCAGGACTGCCAGTCCCTGGTATTCAGCAAGGCACCTCCCTCATGCTTAAAATTCAGCTGTGCTACTGAGGGTGGGAACTTGCATGGCTTTCGGAGCCTTCACCTCTCCCATGCTAGCACCAAAATATCCACTGGCTGTAGCTAAATTAGGCAAGTAAATTAGGAGAACGTAACTGGGTTTTGGCCATCCCTAAGCTTACTCAACTATTGCCTTTGACTTAATTGTGTTTTGACAGGAAGACAAGAAGAAAACCACTGGTTCTTCTCTGCCCAAGTAAATCCCCCTCATTTCTGTCAAGTGAAACCTCAATCCCTGTAAAAGCACTCTATAAATGCACCTGCACATGTCGCTGTCTTCTTATTAGTGTCATGACATGCCTCTGTTACAGAAGATTTACAAGACTTCTTAGAGGTTCAGCAAACCTCACTCTTCCAAACTTTGTATGATAATTAAGTCAAGATTTTTCATCTGCATATTACAAAGATACTCAAGCACTTGCCTTTTAGAGCAGCAAACCCTAAATCTTGTCAAATTGCTAGCTGCACATTATTTACCTAAATAATTTATCCCTATATGCTTCAAATGGTCTTCAAAGAGGCTATAAAGATTCCCAGTGTATTCAGCATTCATGGCCATGAAGCAGATCGCTTATGCAAATATTTTTAGCTCAGTTTTTACTTGCCAACTAGCTACCATGTCCTGATCCCAAGCTCACCAAAAGCAAAGAAAAGATTCTGTAATTATTTATGACTCGTTCTTCACCTGCCAATCTGTATGAATGGTGCCCTGTGAGTATTTGCAAATGTTCTGTGACCTTGTGAATTATTTTATTGTAGGATGTAGAAAAGCAGCTTTTTAAAGTGACAGGGAGTCATTTACAACCAGCATAGTCTGGCAAATGACTTAAGCACAATTCCACATACACATCAGTATTCTTTGTGGTATTATTTAAAAATGTATGCTTATTGTTAAAACATTCACTTTAAAAAAGAAAAAAAAATACAGGGAAAAAATACTCATAATTATGGCCACATTCGTTGTTCAAAAAATCTTATCTTACAATACATTCTTGGTCTTACTACCCCACTTCATAAGTATCTAACAATAAACGTTACCAGAGCTTGTCCATTTTGAAGAACTTAAATAACAGTAATTATCCCAATTGACAGATCCTGATCAAAATATCTTAAACTATCTTGTGTTTTTTTCTGCTGAAAACTTTGAGGATGAAGAGAAGTGTTTCTCCAGGAAAGGGGATTAGAGACAAGCTACAGAATTAGAACAGCAATTATTTACTTTAGAAAAGGGAGGAACTTTGGGGCCAAAAGGAAGGGTGGGTTTAACCCTTTTTCACTCTTCATTCCCTAAAAGATTGTGAATACACCATTCAGTAGAATGTCAATGAGCTTGCCTTTTTTAGACTTATTTTTTGCATAGACCTTGCACTGTTAACTGCCAAATAGAGATAGAAAATTACTGCGCAAAAGGCCTGGGAACCAAAGCAGCCATACGAGTAAATCCTATGGGGAACAAGTTAGATAATGTCCAACTACCACAGACATTAAAGGAGAGTCAAGGGTTTACTGGATTGTGTGATTTTCTTGGTTTTGACATTTAGACTTCCCCCCCATGCATGCATCCAATTCTATGCATGCACTGTTATGCCCTTGCTGATCACCTGCAGTCATCTGACACTCGAAAGAAAACATAGCATTTATCTCAAAAGGAAACAAAACAAGTGATCACTGATACTCTTGGAAGCTTTAACCTTCAAAAATAAGAACTTGATTTCTTAGGGCTGTAAAATAAGGGCATAAGAAATCAACGGAATGGCAACGTGACTGATAGTGCCAAGTACATAAAAGAAAGTTTTTAAGACTCATGAACTACTTCAGTCAACCAAACATATGCCTTAGTTGAACTTATACGTATCTAACAAAGTACTGTTACAAAAAACCAAATCTGTGCCATATGCACTTTGAACAAAAAATTCGGGTAACTGAAGGGAATACTTTGACAAGGACAGAATAATCAAAGGTCTGGACCTGTGAGAGACCACTGATTAGATTTTCTCTGAGGTCAGCAAACACATCGAAGGTTGCTGCAAATAGAAATGAACTGATTTGTTCTCCACATTTACAGTGCATAGAACAGGAACTTATGGGCTTAATTTCAGCAATGAAGTACTAATTTAAACATTAGGGAAGGCTTTCTTCCAATGGTAGAGATAAGCCTGCGCAGGTTTGCCTAGAGAGCCTGTGGAATTTCCCATGATAAAGACTTTTACAAACTGAATAGGTGAACTCAGCCAAAAATATCCTACTGGCTGTAAGGAGGTGGACTCCTGAAATAATTCCCAGATCTGTTATAAGTGTATAATAGATTCCTGGACTGAGAGATGGTGAAAGGCATTATCAAGAACAGAGATTAGGAGTTCCTCCTATTTGTGGGCAAGGACAGGAGGAAGGAAAATGCTCACTGAAGTGGGAAAGGACATAATTTGCTTTCAAAACTCTTGTTGGCTGGCACTGCCAGGCTCAAGATGGTAAACAAATGACTTCGTTATTACATAAATGGTTAGCCACAATACACATGCATTGCTTGTTTAGTGTTAAGCACCGCAGTATTACTGGTGAAAGAATATGAACAAGGTTTTGACAAATACTCAGACAAGGTGTAGATCCTTCCATCTCAGGTCCTCAAAGCACTTTGACCAGGCTCCCACTGCTGGCATCCTCACTTTACACACAGAGGTGAGGCAGACAGAGTTTGGGTTTCTGCCTGCAGCCAGGTTGTGGTGATGTGAGGTACAGACACCCCAGACAAAGAGTTCAAGGTCTTCCCATCCTCCCAGAACCCAGCACTATTTTAACTGCCATGAGATTTCCAGCTGATATAAATCCATTGACTTCTTGATGACTACCCGAGGTCGCAGTGCATCTTCCCTAAACTGAAGGACAGCAAGGACTCCAAAGGACTGAGAAGTAACTCACTGGTGGAAAAAAAATGGGTCCAAAATGATCTGACAGAAGACCTGAGGTGTCTGCCAGGAGCTTGGCAGCTCTGGAACTGCATTAGCTTCCAGATCCATATGTCTGTGTCTTGGATTTTTCCACTAAAAACAGGGGTTTAGAAGACTAGAAAGCTACCATTGATGAACATGGAAACCCAGGATACAAGCAATGTTTCAGCCACACTGCCTGCCCTCTGTTTTGTATTACATGACATAAAAAAAAATTTGCTATGTGAGTATATTTATAAATAAGTAACATTTCTACCCAAATCTAATCTTAAAATTACAAATACACTTCCAGCTAAAAGGAATGACAGAGCAGTTACCTTTGCAGTAGCATCTGCTCCAAGCACTTGTGCGTGTTTGCTGTCCCCAGCAAACAAGACAATACTGCTCCAGTGCAAATGGAGGCTTGGGAAAGGAGATAACACCCCAAACCATCATTTTTCAGGCTCACCAAAGAGCTGGTACAGATTTGATAAACTAACTATTGAAACTCTCTGACAGTAGTCAAAAGGGAAATTTATTCCTTGAGTCTCATTTCCAAGCTTACCAAGTATGTTGAAGTAAAAATCACTCACTGCACACTAGCAACACTTTAGAACAAGACCTTTTGAAAGCCAGTGGCTGTAAGTAGTCAGGGTCACTCGCTGCCAGCCACGGCTTCCTGCTCATGTGGACTTTTCAGATGACTCCAAGGCACAAGCCTTGTCACCAGAAGATTTATTTATACTGTGCTGAAGAAACACTAAACAAATGTATTTGGTTTGTTAAAGGGACAAAAACTTAACAGCAATGATGCTCAGTTCCAGGTTTGCCTGGACGCTGCATCCAATGTGACCACCATCCTCGCAGGCATCCAGCTTTCAGGTCCCTCATTCCTCAGCACCACCTTTCAGCAGCAAGCTCTCAAACGAGTACAGATCACAGCCTCGTTTTTGTCCCTGGAGAATTAGCCTCTGATATCTCACTTGATAAGCATGCATGCTAGCTGTCTAAAGACATCTTCAATACATTTTAATCACTAGATTGCCCACAGAGATGTTATTTACCTATCTATTTTAGCTGCTCAAGTAATCATCAACATATTTTATCTAAAACATTCTCCAACCTGCTAAGATTTTACCACATGCTGCATTCCCTATGATACAGCCACAAAGCGCGGATTCCCTTTAGATAATAACATCAGCTCTTGCTACCCAAGGGATCACTCCTGCCAATGTGGTAAAAGACATTTTCCTGTCAAACCTCTGAATATGGAGACATCAATGTTATCCTTCAGGGTGGGCCCCAAAGATTCTGAGCTGGGTAAGAAGGAGCAGCCGCTCATTAAGAATGTTTTTCCCACAACAAAAAAACATTTTGAAGCCCAGAATGAAATTCAGTTTACCTTTTAGGGATCCCTCTGTGCCTGGTAAGTTGGAGGTTTTACAGGCACAACTAGTAGCAGGGAAACTCAACATGAGACACAACACACTGAACAGGGCAGATTTTCTACTCTGCTTTCTTTCCCTCCTTCACCTCAACACACCTCTCACTACCTCCTCTGAAGTGGTAAATGATGAGGGAGTCCATCTTGAATCTTGGAATCTAATAAAACACTCCTGAAATCAAAACATCTGAGCAAAATGGCTCAGCTTCAGCATCATTAATTATTTAGAGGATAAGTGCCAAAAATATTCCAATTAGACTCTGTCCCATTATCCTCTCATAGCTGCCTTTGCTCAGGAACTTCCAGAGCTCTCTATCCTTGTGCCTGAGATCTTAATACTTTTCTGAAGGAAAAGTAATAACAAAAAGCACCTGAGTACCTGTCTGAAAACTGCATATCCGGACCACCTACAGAGATAGGGCATTTTGTGCCCTGTGGCCTAATGCTTCCTCTCAGTTGCAAGTAAACACTGAATCCAAGATATTTATGTACAGGTTTGTGCTTTCCATCATTCCTGTTCATCCTCTTACGGATGCTGCTGGTATATGTGCCAGTTTTTACATAAACTCAGCATGTCTCTTTCTTTTACATAAGCTTGACAGCTATCTTAGTTTAAGTTTTCATTACCCACTGACAGATGAGATCATGTCTCCAAGTCTGACTGGCAGCACAGAATATGGTGCTTCCTGAACCTATTACTACCTCCATAAAGGCTGTATTATAATCATGGCAACATTAATACTGAGCCCAGTTGAAGACTAAAGGCAATATTACTGAAGAAAGCAACTATGAACTATGGGGTATGATATAATCATCTTGGCATTTTTCTGAATGCTAATTCAGTTGTCTTCATTCTAGAGATAAGCAAGCTTTGCTTGATCAGGTCAATCAATCTGTTATCAAACATAACACAGCAATTTGGAGTTCCAATTAGCAGTGAAGATTAGGTGAACATCAGTTTAACTTTTTTATGTGTTTACATGCAATTAATTTTTATGCAAAATGTTACGGGATAAAAAGACAGACTATGAATGCCTCTTTGACTGCCTTACATAGCACTGCACCTTGCTTTTCACTCATCTAATACAGCTTTTCTTAGTGCTCATGCAACCACTCG
>JBCJKH010010488.1:0-19026 GCA_039877255.1 Loriculus beryllinus | reverse complement strand
GCCTGGCTCCAGAGCAGAGCTGCTCCAGCCCTCGCAGCATCTCCATGGCCTCCTCTGCACTCACTCCAACAGCTCCATGTCCCTCTTGTGTTGCTGCTCCAGAGCTGCAGTGGAGGTCTCATGAGATCAGAGTAAAGGGGGACAATTTCCTCCCTCGACCTGCTGCTCACATTTCCTTTGATGTAGCCCAGGACTCAGGTGGTTTCTGGGCTGCGAGTGCACACTGAAGCTGGGTCATGCATAACTTCTCATCACCCAGCACCCTCAAGTCCTTCCCAGAGCTGCTCCATCCAGTCTTTGCCCAGCCTCTATTTGTGCTTCGGATTGCTGTGACCCAGGTGCAGGACCTTGCACTTGGCTTTATTAAACTTTAAGAGGTTTTCATGGGCTCGCCTCACAAACCTTTCAAGGTCTCTGTGGATGGCCTTTAATATGACTGTCTTTTGCAAGGATGAGCTTTGAATTAATTTTCTTAGTTCTTTTGTAACATAGGACCTGACTTGTTTCTTCAAATGATCGTGTTCTCTCTCTGCTATATCAATTCCTTACTAGGGCTCCAATCTTGGCAGCAGAGACATTTAATGTTTATTACTTTGTGCCTGGTAGATACTGTATGGCCTTCCAAGAGCTGAAATGCTCAAATTCAAATAACACAGCTGGCCTCATACAGGCTGTCATTAAACTCAGCAATCAGTGGTTAGCAGTTGGAGAACAAATAATCCAAAAACCCTTTAAAAGGATCAGAGTTTGGTATTTGGAAGGATGGCGATCAAAGTATAGGAACTTCTGCGGAGGTTTTTAACACCCTGCTAGACAAGTGACAACTCACCTGACCTACTGTTGGCAACAACCTCTGTCTGAATAGAAGAAAGGTGCAGGTGACCACCATGCGACTACCAAAATGTCTACAGCTCTATGGAAGCTTAAATTATATGAACATACAAATGTAAACCCCACCTAATATACACAGAAAATATGTCTTCAAACAAAAGGCTGCTATAAACAGACAAACAGGCAACATGGAAGGTCAGGAAGACAACACAGTTGATAAATCTGCAGAGGAGATAAACCAGATGGTCTACTTTGGCTTTGTTACCTATACCAAAAATAGTTTTTCTCCTACATTCATGCTTAAATCTTATCTGAAACTTTGATTTAAATTCATCCCTGTGGTCAGCCACATTTAAACCTGTTTTACACACAGAGTTAATTCTGATGTCTCCATCTCCCTGCAGTATATTTCTGAAAATTATTTTCTACTTATGCCTCTCCTGTTGGGATACTCTAAAGGAAAAAAGAAAGAAACAAGCAAAATCCAAGCACAAAGATGCTATTCTCATTAAAGTGCAAGCACACAAAACAGAAGTCACTAATAGTGTCACTGTTCCATTATAATTGGCATGTTCTCCTAGGCAAACTATTATTATTACATGATTCTAAGGACATTTGTGCCTTTAACAATCTCTGTTCCCAACAAGGTTGCAGAGCTTTTTCCTTCCTCAATTCTTTCATGTAACCTAAATAAGACAGAAAAGCAATATATCTGCTCAATGAAATTACAGGGTAAATTCCATTAACTCCCCCAAAAGGAAGATACAGACGAGCACAGGAAAGCTCTGAAGTATTAATGCATTTCCTGAGGCAGGCAGTGATGGGCAAAGATTGCAAAGATACTTGTTAAAATTATTTTTCTTGAGCTAAAATCTACTCGTCACCAATGAATCAAATCACAGGAATGCTGAAATCTCTTCCCCTAGTCCCACTGTCTCAAATTCATTCTATTTATAAACTGCATTTATTTGTGCATTGCTTTTGATGTATGGAAGAGGAAGAAGTGGAAACTGAAGAAGCCAGAGATGTTAGAAACTATGGCAAACCCAGGTGGCATTTATTCCACTATGAAGAATATGTGATGACAAACAAGAGAAAATGAGCATCAAAGAACCCTATCTCTGTCAAGAACTGTATTTCCAGCTCCTGGTAATTGTTATATTTTCAGAAAGCAATTTCTGAAAGAATTTGGGATCATTACTGTAAAGAGTTGGAGAAAAATCACATGCAGTGTATTTTAGACTTAATTCCTAGCAATAAGAGTACCATTTAACTAAAAAAACAACCCATTAAATTACATAATCTGCTACTGGAACAAGACAATGTCTGATGCAAACACTATGATAAATATATAAATGAGCTTTGGAGGTCTATGGAACCAGAAGCAAAACAGAAATACAGAGCTGAGGGACAAGGCACCCAAAATGAAGTGAGGTGCAAGCAAATAAGGTTTAATATAGGGTTTGCACAATGTCACAGTCTGACTGACTGAGGTTTAGGAAAGGGAAAGAATCTTTTTACTCTCGATTTAAGCATTCTGATGAGGAACCTATGTGAACTTAAATGTGAGCCAAACAGTGCCACAACATGCCTCTAACATATACATGTTAGGAAGAAAAGCTCAAAAAATGGGGCAGGATGGCAGCAAAACAGAGGATGTAAAGCTTGACTTTAGAGATGAGAGCCGCACAGACCTTTGAAAGTGAAGCCAAAGCTTTTGTTATCTGCTTGGGTGATAAACTAGAATCCATGTGATGTGTTTGATACAGTGAAATACATGGGTGAGGAAATACATTGCAGTGATTCCAATTCATATGTTATCAGAAGAGTACAAAGAGTGTCAATGGGGTCAATTAATAGCATTTACGAGCACCTGAAGGATCCTACCATGAATCTCTCCAACAATCTGAATACTCTCATGTGTTTTTCATCCTTCATCCAGTGCCTGGGCAAAATACACTGAAATCATCTCACTGCAATGACCCAACATGGAATAAACACAACTGAGATACATTTCTATATCTGGTATCTGAGAAGGGTCAAGATCTTTGGCACTTCACTGTAGCATAGTCACAGCCCTTTGGAACGAGGAATGAAAGCTCTGTAACAGCCTCTGGGTGAAGTAATGGCAACCTTAAACAAAAATGGCAACCTTAAACAAAAAACAAAGGCCAGAAGCAAAACGCATATGTGAAACAAGCTAATGTTACTATCCTTGAACTGGTCTTGGGGGACATTAGCACTGCTGCATGGAAGAAGTGTGCCCTGTGCCACTCATGCTCATGAAGAGAGGAATTCAGTCTGCCTAACTACTGCATCCACAGTTTCTGTCAATAATAAAAAATAATGTCAAATTCTTAAATAAGGAAACTTAAATACATTTTTCTGTCTTTTCTGTAAGAGTGACATGAATCAAAAAGAGGTAGAAGCAAATAAAACATAATAAAACCATACTTACAGAATATTAAAATAACTGATTTCAAGTGATTATTTGAGTGTCCACATTTAATTCTAAAAGAAGTCCAAACACTTGAAAAGGCAAGACACAGGGCCTGTTGTTTGAGGTAGCACTAAAAAGCAACTATAGCTGGATCCACAAAGAGAAATTGATGTTACAGTATTCCCTCTTATCATCTAATTTCAGGCTAGCTGAAGTCACACACCTGAACTGGGAAGTGTGAAGGACACCTGGGCAGATGAGTTGCTGCCACATGGACTCAGCAGCTTCACAGGAGACATCAAGCTCAGATGGGAGGAAACATGGAAGTGACAGCCGAGTCTTTACATGTGGCCCCTCACTGAGGGCGAAATCTTTCTGAACAGCAGGGAAGCAGCTTTATTTCCCTGAAAGCCACAATCCTGATTTGTCTCCTAGTGAAATCCAAGTGCCAGCCTTCCTAAAGAGACAGTCACTGTGTGAAGAACCGGTGCTATGCTGCTTCATCGAATTGCTTGAATACTCCCAAAATGTGGGAGTCTGCCTCCCTCTCCCACTGCCCCCCAGCATGAAAACTCTGCATAAAGAACCCTCCAAGTCTCCTGTTACATCTGGCTTGGGGTCAATTACTCAAGAGAAAAGGGGAAGATAGTGAAGATGGCTGTGACGCACCGTATTACCTTCCAGATGAGTTCCTCTGAGCCAGGTAGGTTGAAGAATCTCTATGTTGTAGGTCATGGTAACAATTTTACTTGCAGATGCATATACCCTGTCTTCCAAAAATCATGCAGCTAATGTAGTTAACCACTTCCTATGACAAATCACTCCAAATCATTCAACAACTTTGTCCCATCTTCCCTTTATCATTTCTGCAATAATAAGAAATTTGCTGCATATTTCACAAGTAGTTCGGCCACAAAAAATATCCACTTAAATAATCAGCAGTGAGATCTCTCCATTGGTGTATATGCATTATTCATTACTACATAATCTCAACAGCTTGCTTAACATGCCAGGGGCTTCTCTAACTTCCCACAAAAAGGCTGACAGAGAACTTTTTTCCCATTTTTAAGCACACACAAATTAGGTTTAGTCCATATGCTAAAGCTTTCCTGTTTCCTCTTCCCCTAGCCCTTAAGCATATCAAATCACAGGAAAATCCATCAGATAAAAGTTTTGACTAAGTGATTTCTCAGTTTATCATTGGACCACAGTTTCAGATCATTGTTAGAAATGGATAAATCTGATGTGTCTGAACTCATCCCTTTCTATGTGAATAAAAGAGAAAGCAACTACAATGCAATTTTGACCTGCTCTCCGGACAGGAATTAAAAATCTATCATATACCACAGTAAACCCCCTCATTTTGTTTTAAAAGGCAGAAAAAGAAAGTAGACAAAATCCTTGTACAAGTATTTAGAACATGAGTACCATGACAGAGGAAGCGGAAGGAGAGAGAAACAGAGGAGAAGTTTCAGGTTGTATTTGGGGCAATCAACTAGACATAGGCATCTTTTTCAAGGACATGTCTTTGGGTGAAAATACATCAGTATTAGCCGCACTAGATCCCACTCACCAGATGCCTTTTCTTTGCTGAACTTTGGAGCTCTCCAGTGTAGTTTCACCAACAGTAATGAGAGCTGACAATCCCACAACAGCTGATTTTTACTTCCTGCTCATTACTGCAACTGTTTCTTCTGATGGTGAACTCATTATATCAGCTACACAAAACCAACCAACCAGCCAACCAGAGTATCTTTCCCGAAGCTCTGTAGTAACTAACTTCTGCTACTGCAAGTGAAACCAGGCTGCGAAAACAAGGCTCTTTTTGAGAATGAAAGGCAGCCATTTTTGTCCTCCTTTTCTTATTTTCATAGAATCATAGAATCAGCTGGGTTAGAAAAGACTTTTAAGATCAAGTCCAACCTTCAGATCATCAAATCCAGCCTTTAATATATCTTTGTCTTCTCTACCTAGAAGCATGGGAGTGATTGTCTTCAGCTCAACACCCTTGCAATGCCATGTTATTTTCCCTGGGATAATATGCTTCTCCTTAGCTACTAAGGGATAAAGGACTCTGGGTTGCCCAAGAAAAGAAATCTTTTCTTTCCCATCCCTTTTCACCACTGTTCAGTAGCTCAAAGACCAAAACAATATTTCCAAATAACTTTGCACATATTGACAATTTATCATATCCCACTGTGGCTGAGCTGTACACAAGCATGGTGAAGAATGACACTGCACTTCCAGACTGCATTTAATGATCTATTACAGCAGTCAATAAGCAAATCACAATCACATATTAAAGTTATATCGAAACAACACATGGAATTGATTCAACAGCATCTGAACAGCTGATTGTCGAGGTACCAGTTGTGTGCATCCCATGAGAAGCATGAAACATCTTCTTAAAGGTGTAGGTCTGCATTCTACAGGCAGGTGACTTTACAGGTGGTTTTCTTACCAGTTTGTTTTACAGTTCAAAACAGCTGTTTGTGATTAGCCATCAATAATGCAGGATGCTTTGGAAATAACAATTATTCTTTCCACTCCATTATAAAAAGTGATGAGAACAATTCTTTACAATCTTATGCTAAACTGAATTATGGAAAAATTCTACTAACCTAAAGCACATTGCACCGCGGCTAACTAAATCACTGACTCCAGCAAAGAAGCCCTTCAATGACAGCTCAAAGTCATATGGCCAAACAGACAAGGAAAATTAAACACCTCTAAAAACCAAAGCCTGGATTTATGGTCCTTCAATTAACAGCTGACCACATCCTTAAAAGGGTGCGAAGAAAGGACTCTGATTTGCTGTTAAAAGTAGTTCTATTTTTAAAAGGTTTCGTGCTGATTACATTAATGTCCTCCAGTATTAGACATTCAGGTTGAAATAGCTTTTTACCACAAATGACAGCACAGGTCAGACCCCGAAGAAACATGTTGTGAAGATCACATCAGTAGCAAAAATAACTGGGTCTGTAACACACCTTGAGAACTGCCAAAAAAAATGTATGATTTTTATGGTGAAATTCAATCTTTTTAAGCCTGACTTCTGATGTTGTACAGCACTGCCCCATATGTCCAACCAAATGCCATTTTTAAACCCTGAGGATATATTTAGCACAACATACATCATCCTACTGTCGTCATTTCATTGAACAAAGCAAAAACACAGGATCATGTTAAATGATGCATCCTCAGCTTGTGTCAAAAGCATAGCAGGGAAAGGATTGCAATACCAATGAAGTTTAAATGTAGTCAAATAAGCTAAAGAAATAAGTCAAATAAGCTAAAGAAATCAATGGATTTGAATTCTGAAGTCAAGAATAAAGAAAGGAAAAATAAAATATGCTGACATACGAACTATATCTGTTCCTGACTAATCTCTGCTCCCCTGCCATTCACATAAGGCACCATCTGATCTTTCAAGTTTCTGCATGCATGATGAGCACTTGGCTACAGCCTGGGCTGGTGCAGCCAAATCTTTGCAATTCCACCTGGGCAGGACAGAATGCAAGTTATCACTTCCAACTGGCACAATTTCCTATGCCCAGAGTGACCCTGCATGACAACTATATGCCTCATTACACCAGCCAAGAAATTAATGTACATCACCAGCCCACTACAGCTTATTGCCATCTCAGTAGAAGCTTGAATTCAGTTACCGAAATTCAAAACAACTCAAGAGGGTTTTGGAGTTTGTTTTTTTTTAAGGGCTACATTTAACAAAGAATAAAATTTAACTGTTTTGGCTAAAACTGCAGGTATCTGTTGTTATTATGTACTCGATGTCCACCGCAGCCAACCATTTGTTCATCTCACCTTCCCGCTAATGAACTATCTTTCTGAGGCTGCGCTCTTTGACGCATGGTCAATCATCTGGTACAGGTTTGTAAAGGATTAAGTCCCTTTTGCCAGTGATCTTGCGTGTGCAATCCTTCCAGCACAAAGGAGCACTAGAAAGCAAAGCCAACTAATTCATCCTGCCCTGAAGGATAGTATCAAGTAGAACAGCTCTTGGCATGTACCCACATCATCATTGAAACTACACTGTTGTGGGTTTTACCCAGTTGTTAAAGTAGGCTGTAGAATATGAGGCTTAGTAAGTTTTCAAGTAGGGTATAGAAGGCATTTAAAGACACACTTCAGGGAGCTACTCCACTATCTGATACTGCTGATCAAGCTGCAGGGATAATTTTGTCCAGCACTTACCTGCAACAATAACTGGTCTTTATGTTGAACAATATAAGAAAAAATGTAACCTAGTAAAACAACAACAGTGCAGTGAACTGGTTTTAAAGTGAGAGTTCGAGTAGAAAGTACATTATAGCCAGAGGCTTGCTCACTCTGCTTGTGGGCAGGGTGAGGTGGTCCTTGATGTACTCCAGTTGTCCACACTGGTTTGTTAAGAGCTTGCTATGAGACACTAAATAACTTGCCAAAGCAATGCCAGTAATACCAGAGCAAACAGAACTGCTGTTTGCTCTGCTTCTGCACTCCTCTCCATTGTAAAGTCACTATGCAAAAGTGATTTAAGTGCTGGGACTCATTTTGACCTGTAAATTAGCTGCTGCAAAACACCACATAAACCAGGCAAATCCTCCAGCCTCTTCCCAAGTCTGATAACATTTGCGGTCTCTTTAGGTTCTTTTTAAACCCCGTTTGAGGAGTATTCCACTCTTTTAAATTTGGTTTTGGTTGCCCAATAGATTAGAAATGTAGTAGGGGGGTGAGAGAGATCTGCACAGGCACAGAAAGCCTCATTCTGCAGGAATCAGTCTAAAAATACAATTAAATGCAGCAAATAGCAACTGAGTTCATAGCAAAGATGTGCAAAAATTAGATTTTGCTCTCAGCTAACTGCCTAAGGACTTGACAATAAATGAAATCCCTTCTCCCATAAATCATCTTAGTCAGAAAATACACGTTCCTATCAAAATATACATGGAAAGAAAATAGTTAATTCTGGTTTATTCCTTGAATATCCTGATTAATACATTTCTACTAAATAAGCAAGGCTTTTCTGTATTGATTTTGAGGATTACTGTTACTATTAGCTTGATGCACAGTTCAAGTTCTTCCAATTTAACTTTATCAGGGATGTATTAAAAAAAAATCCATATGTAAACTTTTTGGAATTTTTACTGTATTAACTAAGGGAAAATGGCTCTGATTTCTCTCCATGACAGGCATTTTATTTCCCTTGTGCGTTTTCAGAATACATATGCTGTGGCCTTTGTTTTCTTCTAGAGCTAATTAAAGCTTTAGTTTCATCTAAAAAAAAAAAAAAAGGCAAAGAAGAAGAGGCTATTTTCATAGAATTATCTATTTAAAACTTATCACATCCAAATCAAGCACTTTCCAACACAGCAAGGAGCACATCATGCATGCAAGCTCATTTTTGGAGTATGAATTCACTTTCAAAAGCTTCACAAAAGCCTTCCTTATATTTTGCAATTATTACTACACCAGGTAGCAAAGGTTACTCAACACAGACTGTGCTGTGTCAATCTGGGACATCACTTCAGCTTTCAGTTAGGGGGGTTTAAGGAACTAGATGATCTTAAGGTCCTTTCCAACCCTAACGATTCTATGATTCTACGATATCAAGGTGCTTCAGATAATTTAAGGACCTTAGAAATTCCATGGGACAAAAACACTTCTAGAGGGACACCCCCCCCCCCCCCCAGTTGGCTTTCCAAGCTGGCGGTTTCTCTTTACAAATGCTAGGCCTGCGCTGATTTTTATAAAGATTCGGTAACTTCTCCAACTCTGCCACAGTTTGCTCAAAGTTCACAAATTTGGAATGTTTTGAAATCACTGCTAAGGGGCAGGTTACCCATTTCCATTCTATTGTGCTCCCTCCTGCTGTACTTGAACAAAAACCTCAATTCCTTCTTAGCAGCGCTTGTTCTGCAGTGTTTGCTGGGCAGCAGTGCCGCTGCAGTCTCCAGAGTTCCCACTCCTGCTTATTTTCTGCCTATTTGAAACGGCACTGATACACCCAAGGGGACTTTGAACTCTGCTCTTCTTGTAAGCAAGAGAAGTAAAACCCAAACTACCACACAACTTCATACGCACACAGAAAAAAAGCCAGAGCGTGGGGGTATAGTCCAGGCTCTCATCCATGGAGGGAGAAGGCTGAGCATTGCTACAAGTGCCCACGTACTAGCGCACCTGAGGTTCAGATGAAACACTCTCATCTCAATTCACCACCTCTCAACATCTTGACAATCTCTTTCCCAAGGTATCAAGGGAAGAAGAAGAAATAAAGACTTCAGGGGTAAAACCTCTGAATTTCAATTGGAAGAAGATCCATTGATTAAACAGGAGATGGCATCAAGGTCAAGAGTACAAAATCCCTAGCAGAAGGCAAGTGGGAATGGGAGCATTGTCTATTTAGACAGGCAATACTGTGTACCAGGTGTACCACTAGAAAAACAGCCACTGATAGCAGCACTTGCCGCATATACTAATTATTTCTGCTATCAAACAACGTAAGACTGAAAACTGAACTACCCAATCTAGGCACAGGAATTGTTATCTGGCTTTAACTGCCAGTTCCTTCAGATAACAAGGACTAAAAATTTCATGACATGAGAACAATATCCAGGGAGTCAGACAGATGCCCATGGCTTCAGATACAGAATATAATCATAGCAGGAACGGCTGAAGGACAGAGCTTGCTTGACAGCCTAAGGCATACAATTTTTTTCCTGTAGCACTACTGCTCAGATTTGCTACCCAGAATGCCGAGATCTGCTACTCAGAAAAGCTTTTTTATAGTGTGGCTTGACTCACTCTGAATCTAATATGTTTTCTGTTGGTACATTATAAAACTGAATACTAAGAATACAACAGCACCACAAGATAGGAGTGAAAGTACTGTATGTACTGTTTACCTTGCCTATATGCATTGACTATGTGTGTCACATAGCATCAAGATGACATACAGGTTTCCACCTTGCTCTGGGAACTGTTAAATATTTAAAGCATTGTCAACCCTTCTGTCCCAACCACAGCAAAGTGAGATTTCCCACTTCATGGACTTTCTCCTCCTCTTATTAGTTCTTTGTGATCCCTTCACTTGAAGAAAACTCCAAGTCATTAATGTTATCCTTT
Organism: Loriculus beryllinus; assembly: GCA_039877255.1. Classification (NCBI taxonomy): domain Eukaryota; kingdom Metazoa; phylum Chordata; class Aves; order Psittaciformes; family Psittacidae; genus Loriculus; species Loriculus beryllinus. The sequence continues at coordinate 8,630 of JBCJKH010010488.1, read as the reverse complement.
ACCATTTATCGCCTGTTTGGAGAAACACCAGGATGCACATAGCATTCTACAAACAGATGACACCACTGCTATGAGAATCATGTGCTGAGGTAAAACACCTCACCTCTTGTTTAGATAATATTCCCCTTACCTAATCACAGTAATTCAGAGCTATGCATGCCACAGTAGCATGAAACATATCAAACCATTAATCTCTATTTTTAACTATGACAATCCATTTAGGGTTTTTGTTTTCTGTATTGCATAACCACCTTGATGCCATTAACAGTTATCATAGAGGTAGATTTTCTCAGGTTAGCTTCTCCACAGTGCAAATAAATCACTCAGATGAGCAGTCAGGCTTGGCAAGAACATAACACTGTACCTACACATACCATTCTTCTTGCTTCATTCTACATGTATCTACTAATTCTATCTAAAATAAGATTTTGCTGACTTCCAGGTCTTGTTTCCAATAGATAATATTCAGTTTGTCCTCGTGGCCCCGCAGGTAAGTACTCTTCCTTACCATCATCTCAGGCTATTAATAAAGCCATTAATGCCAAAATTCTCACATTTTATGAGGGCTTTTACTGGAAAACGTTCTGAAGCACTTTATAAACACTTCAAACTGACTGCAGAAACTATAAAACAAATTCTGCCTTTCCCTTCATACTTACAAGGTTCTCACTTTAAAAGAACCAGCACACAAGCCACAGTGACATGCTTGATCTCGAGGCTTGGATGCAACATGCAGAGGACAGCTAGATGTCCATGCAGAAAAGAGACCATCATTTTCTCTTGGGAGTTCCCTTGTGTGCACAAAGGAATATAGAAAGGCTTTACTGTTTTCTTTAAGCATCCAGATAAATTGCCTGATATTCTGACGTCTTGAGAATCCAGCAAGTTCAAAATACTGTTTGGCACTGTATCAGTCATAATTTCTATGTGAATCTAGGAAAAGAACTCCTGCCTGACCAAGGGTTTGTGATGAAGTCCTGCTGTACAAGTCTCATCTTCTCTTAGCTTCCACAAGGTATCATGCACATTGGTAGAAATGCATAGTAGGGGATACACATTTACTAGACTCATTTCATGGTTCTGCAGACTGCACTCGCTGATGATCGTTGTTAAGAAGTATCAGCAAGCTGCAGTCTGTCCTTAATTTTTGGCACTGACATGAAGTTTCCATTTGGTAATGCATCTGCCAGTGCCAGAAGGTGTTTGAGAGGTGGGAGAGAGGGTAATTTCCCTCTTCCAGCATATGCTGAAATTATTTAGTGATTTCAATATAGATTCCAATGTAGGGCTGAGTGCAGTCTCCAGCTATGGTTAACAGAGCCTTCTGCTTTATGGTGTGCTATATTTCTGTGTGTACTGCAGTGGCTCTTTCGAACTATAGCCAAGTTCCCTGGAGGAACACTGTTGGTAGGTACAAGTTGTGTTCAGGTATGCAGAGTTAGGCAAAGCACATATTTTATGTCATTCACAGCACCTATGAATTTGTTAGCTTTACAACATACTATAGACACTTCTTTCTACCATTTAAGTATTCTATTGGCTAACTACTAGGGAACGCATAGCATTGATAGACCAGAAACAAATAGCTTAACTTCTAAAAATCTTTAGCCCAAGTCTCCTTTAGATGTTTTTGCTTTACTTTATTTCTAAACAGACAAAAATAAAACTTCATTTTTTTTCCTGGAAATACTGATAGAAACTTTATCTTCCTTCCTTTTGAACTGAATGCTGCAGATAAATAGCCTAAGAACAAATGAAGAAACAAGAAAGGAAATAATTCATCCTGTGATCCTGGCTTCTGCTGACACCAAACTTCTAAGAATATGCATTTCCTATTCACAGTCCTGTTAATTCCAGCAGCACACTTATGTTCATTAACTTTGTTTTAACACTAGTGTAGCCTATGTCCATGAAGCCAGAAAAAAAAAGGTGCAAACGGAGCAGCAAACAGAGGAGGGACTATGGAAGTTTGTTGAACTTTCAACAGTGAAGCTCCAAAAGCAATAGCAAACAAATGCAACACAAAATCCTCCTGCACTGCAGTGTAACAATCAATTTGGTTGCCTAGAAAACATCTAAAGGTCTTGGAAGGGAAATAAAAAGTAAGACAGAAACTCAACAATATCAGGAGATAGAAATTCTAAGCAAAAACTCCCTACAGCAAAACGATGGCAAAATAATAATAATAATAATAAAAAGTTTCCAATGAAAAGACCACATATTCAATTAAAGACAATAATCAGCATTCCTGTCCTTACTGCAACAACATTGACTCCTTTTGTATGAGTTTTCATGCAGGAAATTATCAAAGGAAATACCAAAGTTAGGAGGTTTTTTTTAAGAATTGTATCAATGAGAAGACTTTCTGATAAAAACTGGACAGTCACAGGAACTTGGAACGCACCAACGGTACCTTACTTCAGAAGCAATCAATCTCATCGCCAATGTATTAACTGCATGGTAAATAAGACAACAATAAATGAGAACATATATACATCTGAGAGAGAGGAGTTGACCGGCATACAGAAACTAGTCATGAAGAGCGAACACCTCACCTCTGACAGGAGAACCTATGTCCTTGTTTCCCTAAAATAAGGTTCACTGTGAAGATGTATTTCACTCTAAATGTTAGAGGCTTAAAATAAATAGTTTTCCCAAAAAAGAAATCTTTATTAAAGACAGATGCTCTGCAGATGCATCACTGCCTGTTCATTTTTCTCCCTTCTAATTAAAAGACCATTCTAGCTTCTGGTTTAATTTTTTCACGTCCAAGTGCAGTATATTCCAGAGGGTTGCAATGACATGACTTTGCACACACACTCAAACAGGATATCACATCTGCATAACGGTAACTTTGTATTGGATTCCAATTTACTCTGTAATGTATTACACGGCAGAGATTCATTCAGCTGATTTCCATAATGAAAATAGTAGCTGAGAAAAAGTACTCGTCTACTAAATTGAAATGTGACATCAGTATCAAGGCAAACATTCGAGTCCTCTGAATACTTTATTGGCAGCCACACTATTTTAGCTTCAAAATAAATTTCCCCCAATAGCAGCTTTTATTTCATTTCAAATCCATCAGCTCTTCCAGCTTCTAATTCCCAGAGCTGCCTCTTCGAGTTTTTAATCTTATCTTCCCAGTGTGAAAGTGCTGCAGACCAGCACTTTTAAACACAATAATGCAACGGTTTTTGAAAGCTATATAAATCGTGTGAAAGACTGTCCTATTAATTCCCTTTCTCATTACCAATTTTTCTCTTTTATTTACAGAGCTTGGGGACGTTAAAATTCAGTTACTATGGGAAAAGGAAGAACTTCAATTTCTCTGGGACCTCCCCTCTGGCTCTTGACATTTACAGAAACCTGTTGAACAATAACATTCGGGTCAGCCCAGACACGGAAATTATGCTAAGCCTAAACCAGATCAATTCGAGTTTGTAGTTCTCAGATAATGACTTTGTGCTCAGGGCACTTTATAGATACACTAGCAAAAAAGATCTCTATCTTCAGAGTATCAGACTGGTAGTACTAAGAAAACCCTGGCTGGAAAACAGGATGGTAAACAGATTAAAGAGCACCAGAGGGTAAAAATGCAACTGGTTGTTTTATTCTGCTTACAAAGAGCAATATCTCTTTGGCAGGTAGGAAAGAAATTATTCCGTGAGCTGTAAATAGACAGCTTTCCTGGTTGAGATGCAAACTTCTACAAGAAAGAGAGAGGAACTGAATGCCAATATTTATTAAGATGCCATTGTTGAATTCAATTAATTAACTGAGTGCAAACCTAATGTTTCATGGGACTTCTGATTCTTAAAAATGAATTCTCAGAGGAGGAAAAGGATTAAGATGAAGCCACATGCCATTACTGAGCCACTGCTGAACTGCTTTATTTATCTTCCACTCTGAGTTAGAAGGACTGACCTAAGCTATTTGGAAGTTATGAATATTAAAGATAACTAAGAAACTTGTCCCTAAGGCAGCAAGTTCTTCTGCACCACTCTGATTTGGGCCACGAGGCTCCTTCAACCATCTGGATAAGCATTTCCCTAGACCAGCCTCCTGTTCCCTCTAGTGGTGCAGTGGCAGCTGGAAACCCTCTTGCATGTCTCCAAGTCCCCTAAAAAGATATATCACACAAAAAAGCCCTGTGCTTGCCTACTCTGCATACAAATATGATTTTGCTAGATTATATGATCTTACAAACACTAACATCTGCAAGGGTGATCAACTTACAACACCAGCATGAAGTAGGATGCCCGCCCAATCTCTTGGATAGCTACTTGTGTCCCCATGTCAAGCAACTCCCTGATTTCAGACACCTTTGGCATTCAGTGTCTTTGTGACTACCTAGACACTTATGAAATTTCACAGGCTCAAAAGTTTCCTGCTTGCATCCCATCCAAAAATAAACCTTCAAAGATATGAGTACCCTTGGGCTATGCTCAATTCCTCCTTTGTCACACATTCTGGTTTGCTGAGAGAATTAATTGACTTTGCAGAGCATGAAGAAACCAAAATGGCAATATGTACCTCAATTAGACTCTATTTTTAAAACCATTTTTAAACTTCATAAATTATGAGACTTTCAGGACTTTAACAAGTTTGCTTGATTCACTTCCATCAAACAAGGCTAGGGACTCATTATATTGTACATGCTGCAGTTAAACAATATTAAAATATAACATCAGATATAAGCAGATCTAAAAAGCCCCGTAATTTGCAATTGGCAGTTATCACTCTGGTAACACTGAAAGAGGCTTTCTTAATTCCACTAGTGTTTAAATCCATGAGCAAAACACATCATAAATTGTCTTTTATTGCTGTCAAGAATAATAATACAGAGTCTGTGATTTAGCCTTTTGAAACATATTGGGATTCTCTGAGTATCCGACAAGAAATATTTGCTTTCACTGAACAGTTGATTGAGACTCTCCTGGTTTTATGTTAGAAACACACAGCACATGCAGTAACAACCTTAAAGCCAGTAGCTTTTCATAACCAAACTTCCATTAGTTCTTGGTAATTAGACATTTTTAGCATGGCAACGATAGAGGGTGAATGCTCCAACTCAAAAAGAAAATGCCACTTTTCTGCCAGAAAACTGGTCATGCTGTGCCAGTGCCTAAAGGGAATATAAACAGACTGAGGAGGAAACACATGTTGCATCAATGATAAAATAATCTGGCATCACGAAAGGACCTGTGCCTATGGCTCCACCAAAAGATCAACAGAAGTGCAAACAGCAGCCTCCTTAGATATCATTGCTTTCCCTCCAACATGCGGTGACAAACTCTGTGACAGCATTTACTTCATACCACCAGCTTCATTAAATAAATCAGATTATCCTCATCCACCCACAAAGCCAATTCCAGAACTCTATGGAAAATATTGATTTTTCTTGACCATGTCGAGGTCAAAGATGCAATGCAATAAAACAGCTTAAGAAAGCTGTTCCCTTTCCAGCTTGTAATTAGAGATTTGAAATTGTGTTCATAGGTCCTGGTTTGGGATCTGTTGTCAATTCACTTTGACCTTACGCAAGCAAATTTCAACACTGAGGAACTTGCTTCTTGCTGTAAAACAAGCACAGTTAATTTATCTCATAAGGCTGGTTGTTCAGCTTTGAGACTTTTTGCTCTTTTAAGTTTTAATGACTGAATAAAACCCATTTCAGTTTGAGTTTGTTAGATAAAAGCATCCACAAGTAAAATCATTAGATATGAAAGATTACACATTTGAGGATCCACACTAGTAGCTGAGTCTCCCTGTATGTCATATATCCACAGAATCATGGAATGGTTTGGGTTGGAAGGCACCTCAAACCTCATCCAGTTCCAACCCCTGCCACAGGCAGAGACACCTTCCACTAGACCAGGTTGCTCCAAGCCCCTATTTAAGTCTGTTCCCATCCCTGTTCACAAGGCTCACTTGTACAGGCACCAATCCAGAAGAACTGGGTGCAGGGAGCTGCAGACTCCTGTTCATAGCTATTCACTTTGGTACTGGTAGCCTCCTCACAGCCCCATATTATCTCTTTATCACTTTATTTTGTAGTTTACATATTAGTAGTTATCTTACTTATAAACAAGCGTTAACATGTAAACATATCTAAGACCATTAAACGCTTAGCAACCTTTTGTATTGTTATCTGTTACTCAAACGGAAGCTTCTAGAGAGATGGGGTTATGCTCTCAGCAAGTCTTAAGCCATTATCTGAAGTAACTTTTTAAACTCCTTCAGCCTTCAGAAAATCTCTCAGGTTGCTAAATTCCAACATGACCAGGCTTAGGAGTGCTTTGTTTTCCTGTTCTCTCATTTATCCCCAGACACTTTCCTGTAACCTCAGCATGTGTTTTCTGAAGAAAAGGTAGAAATAAAGACTTTCTACCGCTCCTTCTCCAAACTTCCGCAGATCTTGAAACATAACTTCACCACTTCCAAATTAGATGTTAAATCTCTATGGTTTACTACACATCCTGCTTCCACTCTTAATTAACAGCTCAAAATGAAGACATTCATGTTCTGCAACTCTGCTGGAACACAATTATAAAACACAAAAGCTGTAGAAAAGCCAAAGGTACTGAGCTACTCTCTATTACGCACTGCCAGACAAGGTGTTACTAAAACACAATACCAACATAAGCAGGAAAGCAACCAGCAGTTCCTGTTACTGATGTCAGCACATCTACAAATAACGTATCTATTGGGTAACTGAACCTTAGGAGAAGCTTTGGTGACCAATCTAAGGACATCTATACAAATGAAATTGAAAAAAGAAAAAGAAATTGGTAGTAAAATGTGTCAAAGCAAAGGAACAGCTCTTAAACTCTTGTACTTTATTCCTATCGTACTTAGCAGCTACAAAAGGCAGGCTTTGAACTGGAGCAACAGCTGCTTTTCTGTGACTCTTCCATTTGAAATCATCATGGGTCAAGAATTGGCTCAAGGATGGAAGAAGTCGTATGAGACAACCTAATACCTTGAGAAGAAATGAATCAATTTGATCATTCTAATGGACAATGTCAAAACCAACAACTTTTTGGCTGGTATTTCTGCCAAATATTTTTTCTCTGCATTAACACAAAAGCCACATCCCTTTCTGCATGCAGCAGACGTGTTGTTAACATCTGCATGTTTTTCAAATCACCTGAAGAAGCTGGAAAAGACAGTTATTTCTCAATATGATGGTATTCTCTCAGGAATGCTGTAATGAGAATTTTCATAATCATGTGACAATATTCAAAAGCAATAATTCTTTTTCATTCTGTAAAAATGGTACCTTGAGTACTCTGATTTGTATCTTCATATTTCAGTAATTCAATCAGATACATGTCTTATTTTTTCTTGAATAAAGAATAAATAAAAGTATGGGAATTTAAAAAAATCCCATTTTGATTTCATCATCCAGAAAGTTATTAAATAAATTTATCAATGCAGACTCCATTTAGCAATGATTATTTCTAATCCCAAAAGAGCAGGAACTGACTTTCACATCACAAGGGAAATTGAAAGCCAAACAGCAGCTGAGTTTTCTTGAGCTGCAGCTCAGCAAGATGCAGACATAAAATTCTGCACAATTTGATGGCTCCATAATGCACAATATGCCCATTTAAGGAAAAGCCTAAATAAGGTATCATTCAGAAAGGATATTTGTGTTGAAATCAACGGAAAAAACTTTTTCATAATGGTTTATATGCAAGGAAGGAATTCAAGGGAAGCCCTGTCTGTGGTATTACTAATTGGTTGGTTTTGACTACATAATAATTTCCCAAAAAATATGTTCTCCCTGTCTTTTTGGGGCTTGAATTTTCAGTTTCCTGCTATAGTAAGCTACAGCATTACCTCATGTGCTGCTTTTAGACCCTTCTGCATCTTTGCTCCCCAGGGTTACAAGAAATAAATCTCAACTTTCTCAATATCGTCTATGAAGAATCTGTCCTTCAGGCAAAGGCACTGAACACACTGATGTTCAGCCTCCCAACAGATGCCTTCCTCCTCCACCCCCAGTTGTGTTTTTCTACCGGAAGAAATAAGGAATTTGTGGCACAAAACATTTATGTAAACAAGAACTATTTGAGAAACCTTTCTCTATAGATTCATAACAGTGAATTGAACTGTACTCAATACTTTATTAGAAGCAAACTTTGTAACGTAAAATACTTTACAAGGCACAGTTCAGACTGGTCACACACTAACCATCACTTCCTGCATTTTCATTTATAAACTTTATAGTATCAGAACCTGGGTGCTGTAGACATGCAGAAGTATGATAATGTGAGGGGGTGAGACACTGGCACAGGTTGCCCAGAGAGGCTGTGGCAGACTCACCCCTGGAAGTGTTCAAGGCCAGGCTGGACAGGGGTTGGAGCAACCTGGTCTAGTGGAAGGTGTTCCTGCCTGTCACAGGGTCCCTTCCAACCTAAATCATCTCCCATACGAAGACAGGCTGAGAAAGCTGGGACTGTTTAGCCTGGAGAAGAGAAGGCAGCATGGAGACCTCATAGCAGCCTTCCAGTATCTGAAGGGGACCTATAGGGATGCTGGGCTGGGACTCTTCATTAGGGACTGTAGTGACAGGACAAGGGGTAATGGGTTAAAGCTTAAACAGGGAAGGTTTAGATTGG
>JBCJKH010010487.1:11201-22869 GCA_039877255.1 Loriculus beryllinus | reverse complement strand
AACTGCACAATTCAATGGCATGGCCATCAAGGTTTTTATTTAAGCAGCATTGAGGAAGGTCAGCACTTATATTTTTATATATGGCAATTTAATAACTGTAAATACCCCTTTCAGTTCTGAAACTCAAGCAAGGCCTCTAGAAGATTAACTGTAGCCTAAGGCTTCACTGAAATTATATGCACATTGTACACCCCAGTGAAGCAGGATTGCAGCTATGTCATTTTCAACAGAACTGACTGTTGATATGAGTTTCCTTTATGGTATCAAAAATAAAGGAAAGCGTTACAAATGTTTACTAGCTAATATACATATACCGCATATACACAGTGGCATATTTCCATCCCAAAATGTATTTTGAAAATATTCCAGATCTTTCATATAACATAGCTAGTTCAGAACTGTATAAAAATACCTCATCACCTAGACATCAGTGTCTACATATAAGCTCCAAGACTCATTTTCCTCTGCAAATGTGAACTCTAGTCTGCTTTTACACTGAATTCTCTGCATCGATTCCCTTGATCACGACTGCCTATGAAACAATGCTACTGTCAAAAAGAACAGAAACCAGTCAATCGTAGCCAGAACTGAACATGCAAGATGGGATTTTTACTTCCCTGCAGAACACATAGCTGAACTTATTACTTATCAGAATGGAAATCTTCCTGCAAAGTTTGTGTTAAGTGAAGCAAAACCAGCAAGACTCAAAAAGTGAAGTATGTTGATGCTTAGCAGAAAATTCTATAGACCTTACATGTCAGCTGGTCCCCACTATAAGCTTCAGGTCATGTATGCCATGGCAGTATTTTGCACAACAGCTTTTGCTGACTCCTATTCAAGTGTCCTTTCAGAAAATCAGCTGTTATTCCAATAAATTGTTGAGCTCAACAGAAGCACAGGTATTTTCACCTTTCTTTTTCTCCCATCCTCTATATGTTCCAACATCCATTAAAAGAAACTACAAGAACAACTTTTATGAGACTACGTCCAAACTTAGTTTTCATTAACATTATAAGGGCTGAATTTCTGCATGCTTCAGCTGAAAAGTGAAAGGTAATTTATCAGCTGCTTTCAATCTGGAAGCTAATGGAATCAGTTCTTCTGGTGAAGAAGGTTAACCAAATTCTTCTATACTATTCTCCTCTCACTACACAGGAAGATTTTATACCTTTTAATTTTGAGTGAACAAGGTGTAAAATCATCTTACAAAGAAAATTAGTTTTGTAAGCAGATTTACATTTTCAGCACCATCTGCTCTCTTATATGACCTATTGCTTTAAACTAAGGCACTGCAACATTTCTCAGGACTACACTGCTACAGCGAAATTCTGAAATGTGCATGCAAGTTGTCTTATTCCATTCCCATGCAACACTTGGACAGTTTTCCCCAAAGCAAATCACAAACATATTCTTAATAATGTTCACATTTCTTTTAAATTAAAATACGATTGCAAAATCGCATTCAGCAGAACTTGTCTTTCAGTAAAACAAGAAATCTAAAGTCATTTTCTAGGAATATAACAGTGTCCACACATATCTGAAAACACTGAATTGAACTGAAATTGAAAATTATTGTACAAAGCCATGCAAGAATTTGTGCCTGTGGAACTTGACGTAAGTTACAACAGCACAGGAAAATGAATGTATAAAACTGATTATAATTAATGAAATTAAATTTAAATTGAATGCTTTCATTATATACAGGAAAGCTATTTTCCCACTTTTTTTTTAATATTGCAATAAAAAATAAACAGGAAAGAACACAAAGGACCATTATCATAGTGCTAAAAAGTGAAGTCTGATGCAATTCAAAGCAAGAATTAAGCAAGGAAATAAACTTTCATTATTAATGAGACAATGCCTTTAACCAAGCCTGCTAGGAAAAACCTTCCTTATTCAAATGTTCATGTTTCTTCAGGGATCAAAGTCCCACCTCTGAAGCCATGAGGGATAACTATCATAATTTCCCTTTCCCCCACATCTCCTCTGAAAGATGGAGAACAAATCCCATTCATGGTGCCATTTCCATAGAAGCGCTGGCCCTACGCATTGCAAGCGAACTCTGCAGCAAAAGGAAAAGGGAAGAGCAAAGAAAGGAAGAGAGGTCTCTCTGGGTCCCAGCAAGACTTGCACTGTAGCATCACCATCCACGACTTCACCTTCTGTGCAAGAGTGCCAGCTGACTGCCCAGGCAGGTAAGATAGCCAACAGGTAACAATTCTTCTCTTAGACAGAAAAAAAGTCCTTTGTTATTATTTCTAATTGAAGTATCTTGTGGCAATGAAAATAACAACAAAAAACCTCAACAGCAGTATGGTATTGACTGCTGTTATAGTAAACATGATACTGGATGTTTTAAAGGCAACAAAATAAGGCCAAACTACCCCTCTCCCCTGAGCCCTTATGGTACCAGTGCGATAGAAGCAACTTTAAGAGAAGAGTGCCTACTGGCCTGTACCAGCCCTAAATACTTTTTCTTTAGAAAGCAAAATAAAAGCGTAAGTAGGGCTTTTGTTTCTTACATCAACTAGAAACAACCTGCATTCTGAACATACAAAAGGAAAAAGTATTGGCTTGTCTCTGAAATCCTTCATGTAGCCTACAAACATTGAGAATGTGCTTAGACAATCTTCCAGGAGAGTCATATGAACTTAAGGATTTGTGAAACACTCTCCATACATTGACAAACTTGGTAATGATATCTGAACCAATTGATATAAACTTCTTTGCAACGCAAAGATTCATTTGCTAGTATTCCTTGATTCGATTCTCACACACTTACTAGTCTCCCCTCTTTGATTTTGGTAACTATCTATCTACTGGTCTTGACAAACCAGAAGAAGAGAAGGGACTGCAGGGTACTTTCTAATTAATCATCTTTGCCAGGTACTGAATTGCATAAATAAATAAATAAATATTTAGTGAAGCACAGAATAGAAACATAGAGAAAACTCTTTCTTCAAAGATGCCAAGAAACATTTCTCATAATTTTTTTTACCAAAGAAATAGTATTTGTTTAGGTTCAATTTCCACAGATCCTGAACTCTGGTTTGCTTCATCTTCCATAAACCCAAGCGGAATATTTGCCAGCTTCAGAGCTGCCAAAGCACACTCTACAATAGCCTACTGAAAAATCATTTTATCATTAAACAAAAAAAGAAAGTTAGCAAAAAAACAATCAATCACTTAATTGCAAATAATCCTTCAGAAGATCCATATTATTTCATCCCTCTCAAACCATTAAATAGTTGTGATTTCCAAAAGCAATCCTTGGACTGGTATCAAAATTCGCTTGTTGACTGAACTATACATAAATAAAAGCAAAATCAGGACAAAAAGGATTTTGTGAAAACCAGCATTAGAGGAAACATTTTTCGTAACCATTTAATACAAATTCATCACAAGAGCATAATTGCAAACAAAAAATGTAATTTACCTATAACTACATCATGGCCATCAACCAGGCCTGCTGAGAACAGCTCCTGAGAAACGCCATCTGCTGTGTCTGTCCAAAAGGTGAAATGAATAAGTATGAGACCCCACAAAAACAACACAAAGTATCAGTCATCCAATGCGTTTTAACAAAATACATTTCAGTTCCAAAACACCCATGGAGGCATGCTTGAATTCAGAATTATCTTTAATTAGGAGGAAAAAAAGATAATTATCTTATCAGCCTCTGCACAGCAAATCGCACGAGGTGATGATCTGATTCATTGCAAACCCCCTACAGACCTTTCCTAGCCAGCAGCATTTCTCCTCTATTATCTAACTATGTATTCCTACATAGCTTACAAGTTCAGTATCTTCACAACCAAGATTATAAATTATGTTTTAGTGTGGTTTTCACGGTTTTCTTTATCCTCTCAATTGTTCTGAATATCTATACAGAGACACGCTATATATACTTTCTTGTTTGTTACCAGTGCGACAAAGGAGTTACAGGAACAGTCATTATTTAGAGCTTTAAGCTTAAATAGATTTTAAGTACTGTGATGAGGGAAATTCAGAGGTTTGGATCCATTTTCCAGCAAGTGCTGTACCAAGTGGGTTAATTACCAAGTCCCTGTGACTAGTACTTGCTCTTGGATCGAGACCTTAGAAGGTTTAGTGATAAGTAGGAGGCAACAGAAGGAACTAGCCTAAATTCCATCTAAGTCTCAGCTATAACATGGCCTCAATACCAAACATCTGCATTGAGCACACGCTTTAAGACAGTTACATTCTTTCCTTAAGAAACACACACAGGTGAAAAACAATACCGCTGAGCTAGCTGCAGTTTCTGGAGAGCTCTGAAGATGACAATCACAGCTGCCTTCTGACTGGCTTAGTGACTACTAGAAAGAGTCCTGGTATGGCATATCATCTATTTTTTGGCCAACTAAGAATTCTCAAATGCCTTATGTAAGTGTTTAGGGAGTACTAAGTAATTCTTTTGACAAGTGACTAAAGCAGGATGGTCTATGCCCAATTAAGGAAGAGATCTTTCACATTATTACCCATTGTCAAAATCAATGAGAAATGCAGATGGACAACAGAGAGTATATCCATGCACGGAAATACTGCACACAAAAGATACCATGATTTACCTGAAAAGAGAAATCCCTTCAGTCTAGATCAATTTCTTTAGGTGGAAGCTCTTTTGAAGGCTATTCTTAAATATAGTAAATACTGACTGCTGAAAACCATGGAATGTGTTCATAGCTCAAGAATGATACCTTCTTACTCAACATATCAGCCTCCTGTGCATTTTCTTCAGACAAAAGTAACTTTATAAGTTATTAGAACTCCCAGCACTGGAAAGCAAATATGCTACTACAAGCCTGCAGTAGAATTCAAAGTTTCAATGTAAAAATTTCTTTCTGGTGATGATACCAAAGCTACAGACGAAACAACTTTCAGTTGAAGACAGCATTGTTAACAGAACTTCTTTTATTACACAGGAGAAAGAAGCTTAAGTATTATCACCATCACCCATACACTTTCATGGCTGCTATATTCCGCCTCCTACGACGTTTTCCACATGTGAAAATGGAAATTCCAAAGCTGTAAGTATTGCTATTCACAATCTATATATACCACACAGATCATTTCAATAAGACATGAAATTGATAAAGTATACTGTGGATCAAGTCTAATATATACTATATATTATGCAACCTTGCCACTAAAATTTACAAACATCTGCTATTCTTGTTCAGCTGAAGTTCAATATAAAGCTCTGCAGTGTAGGAAACAATGCAGAGAGAGAGTTAGTATTAAGCATAAACAGTAATCAATTTCTGAAATACCTTTTTGAGCAATGAGAGAATATTTCAACTGAAGGAGCCTTACCTCTGCCTGGAGTAAACTCAAACCGTATGTCATTAAGCTCTTTCTTGGAGTTCCTGAAAAACATTGAGTGTATACATTAAAATGTAATGAAGACAGAACAACTATTCAGTTCCTACACCCTAAGAACACCTGTGCCACTGATAACCCCATTTTCCTAGTGTGAATTTCCTCAGCTTGAAAAACAGTGCTCTCTGAAAACGCCCACACTGGAGAGACTCCACCACATTTTCATGGCAGTATTCTAGAAAAAAACTAACAGAAAGATATGCTTAAGCTGAGAAATACCTACAGTAACCTAAAGGATAAAATAAGATTCTCTGGTAAATATTTTCCTTTTCATCTTCAAAAGACACTCTACCATACTGACTGCTAGTTCAACATAGTCTGAAATTGTACGTACTACCTCTTCTTCTCCAGAAGTATTCACTTGGACTTAAAACTCCCCATCAGAGATCACATGTATACAAGACATGCCCATTTAAGAGAAAAAGTATCTAGCAAACATCATATGCTAAAAAGCTGCATTTGATGCACGGTGTTTATAAAGCTGTTTTGAAATGAGGAACTTATTTGACCACCATTGTCTCAGCAGTGAGGCTCTAGCTACACATAAAATAAGCAGCAGAGTATGAAAGCCAAAGGTTTTTATTCTTCCTGTTTGAAGATTGCTTTAACCAGTTCAGTGTATGACACTCTCATAAGGGACCTAATGCCTGTATTAAAGAATTCCTTTACAGTCTCAAACCGTGCTCCAAACTGCCATTCCTTGTATATTTCCAGCTTGTTTTAGTTAATAATTTCTACCATCAATAAAACATTAGCCTCTTTGCAAAATAGATGTCCATCTAATTTTTGGAAATGGCGAGCCGACTGAGCATAGGGATGAACTTAATTGCTGTAGCACACTCTTTTTCCAGTGAATACCTCAATCCACTTGAAAAGCTAATAGCAACAGAATGTGTTTTGCCTGCCATTATTCTTCTTCTCAGCAAGGAAACTGTATGCAAGCTCATATTTCAGTGTACCAGGTCATGAAGTCTTGCTGTGGGAAAACTAAATCCAAAAGGCAGGCATACTCAGCTGTGACTTACAGCTATTATCACTTGCTAAATACTTGTAAGAATATTACAGTCAAAAACTGGCAACATGCAGGAACACAAAACCCAAAATGACTGGCAACACAGACAAAGGCAAGATAGCAAACCCTGAAAAATAATTATGCCACATGCAGGGCATAAAATGACAAGTACTCATTTACTGAATACACTGAATGCTTCAAAGCTGAAGGAGTTTTGGGTTCCTAAAATTCTGCTCTAAATAAAGAATTATGGGACTTTAGAATCACTAATACTGCAAATAATGCAGCTAGCCAGAACAGATTTACGAGGTTCATTTACTTTTGCTATAGAATTTTGCTGCCATTATATGGAATATTGCACTGTCTATTTTTATTCAACACAGAATTAGCATGAATCTCAGTTCTTTCTTCTCCCTCACTAAAAAACCCCGTATAGTTTTCTGTCTAAATAAAAAACCACATGACAATCCACTTCCCTTTGCTGAAATTAATTATATCTAATAAGCTTGCTAAAACTGCTGCTTCCTAAAAAAGGGAAGTTGCACAGAAATTTAGCATTTTTCTTAATATATGTTTTGACTGGACATAGGATTCAGCTCAGACTTCGACACTGATTTCCTGCACACTCTTTTGAAGTCAAATGCTAAAACCAGCTGAGATGCAATTCTGTAGATCTTTGCGCTTAGTTAATTACCTAGAAAATAATAAATTAGGGTCTCAGACTGTATCTTTCCGTAGACCTCCCATAAGTAGAACATCCACCATAAAAATGGCACTCTTGTGAAAATTACCACCTTTCCAACAGACTGATAGAGCTATATGAAAGACCAGCTGCTCATGATACAGACTCATCAAGCAGCACACAAATGGGGCACATTTTACTTTGTCTCCGAATTGCAGAATGTCCCAAACAGAAAATTAAAGAGTCAAATCTGTTTATTTAAGCAAAGGTGAAAATTCAGGAAAAGGTGATATGTATTCAGCCATCCAACTCTGGATGGCTATCTGGAATTGTTACACTCTGAACTATTCTGAACTTAGGACTCTGCTGCTCTCCTTTTAATGGTATACTATAATTCAGGAAAGCAAAATAAAAGAAGTCCAGCAAGAGTAATTTGCTAGAAGCCTGTAAGTGCTTTTGCTTACAATTCCATTACCTTCCAGACATTTATTTCCATAAATTATTTATTCCATTATATATTCTACCAAACAGAAGATGTACTTGAGCTATTCCCTAAAAGCTGCTCATACTCTCCTCCAGTCTTCCAATACCTCTCTGGTTCTAGTTAGTATCATTGCTACTGTACATTAGTTTACTAGTTCCCTTGATACACTTTGGTGACAACTGTTTGGATTTATTGACTTATTTGCAGGCAGAGCTTCCAAGCAACATTTCATTTTTTCCATTGGAGTTCTCTTTTTTCTTAGATCCATTACACTCTTACCATGCAGCAGCACACACAGGCTTTACTTCTACTAAAACAGGATTTGAAGAAAGGCACTTATCTTTGTGATTAATAATTTTATCTTCATCATTTCTTAATGGTCCCTAGTTTCTCTAATGCATTTGTGAAAAAGATATTAATTTTAAAGTGCAAACTCAGAATTTTTTTGCCGTCTCTTATAATACCTCTTATTTTCTTCTTGTTCTATGCCATTGCAGACTAATATACCTGGATTATCCTGGCAAAAACAGCCAATTTCCTTTAAAAAGTAGTAAATTTTGAATACTTTCTTGCATTTTAGTACACTGTAGTGTACTGATTTCCTGGAGGTTGCTTTTCATCATGCAGTCACCTCCAACAGTAGGAATTCTATTGAACTACTCTGAACAAGGCCAATACCAAAGCACAACATACTAAGATGTTTAGCAGCCATCTTTCTTGCAAAGTAACTTCAGAATTTAAAATTTTACACTTTCTGAAAGCACATTTTGCAAATTTTCATTATTTTGTTTTCATCAGGATCACTTGATGTGAGCAATACAATTGCTAGGTCTGATTTTCTAGAGAGTAATGCTTCCTCAAAGAACTAGAAAAAAAACCATGAGCCAACTTCATCACTTTTCCCCCTGTCTACAAACTGAGACCATCCTGTCAGTAGGATATGAAATGAAGATGCTCTGTTTTAAAGGAACAAGATTTCAGGTTTTCGCATTTAAAGACAAAGTCTGTCAAATAATTACCTTATGATAGCATAATTCCTTGCTATAGTCAATTAGCTATGTACCATACGCTTTTCAAAAGATCTACACTGTTGAATTAAAATAGGAAATCGTGGTTGTGTAATGGTGCAACTGCAAATTGGACACATTAAACATCATTATTTCTTTTGTCCTTAAACACAGAATGTCTATCATATGAGTGTGATTCAAGGAAATTAGACGTCTTGGAATTAAACTTAACATGCAAATTATACTGGGATAGCTTGACTATATATCGAGCAGCAGATTCTCATTCTTTTTTACTACTACTTCCCTTCCTCCGCTCCCCCCTTCCTATTTATCCACCACTTATCATGCAGAATTATCCAAAACATTAGCTTCTATTTCCCACAATCTTCAGCAACTTCTATATGGTCCTTAGGGAGAGCGTATTCCTGGATGGGATGCATCTTACCATACCTAAGTAGCCATATATTCTTCCTTCCCTAAGGAAGAAAAAAAATTCTCAAATAAGGTAAGCCAAAAGAAGGGCACGGGCACGTGTGTAAGAACACGCAGGTTTTGTCTCTGCATTGCTTGCTGATTTTTCAGCTACTCAGTTATCACATGTGGCTTAGAAGGTCTGATACACAGAGCTGAATGTCAAAGAATTCAGGTGATAACAGAATGATAATTAACAAAGCTGATTCATGAAACAATACAGAGCACATGTACACCACATGGAAACTACATCATTTCTGGCTTTCGATTAGTTACAGCAGATGCAAAACTTCCTCATTTTCTTCATTATTTTTTTTTTCGGATAGAGTTAGAAACCATAAATCACAGGTATTTCCCCATCACATTTACAGGTTGGGCAGAGAATGGACTAAGAACAGCCCTAAGGTGAAGACTTGGGGGTGTAGCTTGATGACAAACTGAACGTGACCCAGCAATGTCCACTTGTAGCTCAGAAAGCCAACCATATCCTGGACTGCATCAAAAGGAGTGCGATAAGGAGGTCCAGAGAAGTGATTCTCCCCCTCTACACCATGCCTCTGGGTGACATGGTTTAGTGTGAGGTGTCCCTGCCCATGGCAGAGGGGTTGGAACTGGATTATCTTAAGGTCCTTTCCAATCCCAACTATTCTGATTCTATGATTCTACTCCACTCTCATGCGACCCCACCTGGAGTACTGCATTCAGCTCTGGAGCCCCCAGCACAAGAAGGATATAGACCTGCTGAAGCAAACCAGAGGAGGGACAAGAAGGGCTGGAGCACCTCTGAGTGAGTTGGGACAGTTCAGCCTGGAGAAAAGAAAGCTCCAGGGACACTTTGTAACAGCCTTCTGGTACCTAAAGGGTGCCTACAAAAAATCAGGAGAGGGACTTTTTACAAGCCCATTTAGCAACAGGACAAGGGGGAATGGCTTTAAACTAAAATATGGTAGATTTAGATCAGACACTAGGAAGAAATTCCTCACTACAAGGGTGGTGAGGCACTGGAATAGGCTGCTCAAAGGAAGTAGTGAGTGCTCCATTCATGGAAGAATTCAAGGCCAGGTTGGATAGGGCTTTGAGCAACCTGATCTAGTGGAAGGTGTCCCTGCCTGTGAGGCAGGTGGTTTAGAACTAGGTGAGTTTTAAGATCGCTTCCAACCCAAATCATTCTATGATTACACTTAAAAGGGATGCTGCATCACTGTATCCATAGCTTGCCACAAAGTAAATTCTGCTGCAAAAAACAAACAAATAAACAAAAAAGCAAATCAACAACAACAAAATCAGTACATTACTGCCCACCAACAAAATAAACTTACTGTTGTTTTCATGGAGTGATGCTGTCTCCATCTCTTTCATTGCTACTATGACCATTATTTTCTGTGTGTAAACCACGATACTAGACTATACTGCAAACATCCATGCTTTCAATCTATGGCATTTCACAAATACATCCCTTTGCACGAATCACTACTTTCTTTATCAAATGCTACTTTTTAACTCAACTGCTTAATCATCCTTTCCCACATCTCCAATGGAAAAAATAATATAAATCACTCTCATTCTTGAGCACTTGAATATGTAACCATAAATTGCTTTACAGCAACTTAAATTTACCCAACTTGGATGGTAACCATTCTTTTCATTAGTGTATCAATTTCCTTTGTTATGGGAAATGACAAACAGCCATTTTCCTTTGTTATGGAAAATGACAAACTAGTCCTAACATGGCACAGGAATATTATTTACTATTTCTATGGAGTGCTGAGTGGAAGCAGCAAAAGACAGAACTCTCCTGGAAAAACAAATATTCACTTTTCTTAGCCCATTTCCTCAGCACTGCGCCTATTTTAACAGACTCCAATATACAGGTGCTTTGGCCTGGAGCACATTCTACTTTTTTTCTTACATAACTTTCCATAGTTCTGCATGATTAAAATTAAATACATACATATATACATGAAAGAAAAGAGATATAGACAGAGAGATGGATATAGAAATATCTTCTACCTACGTATATATACATATATATATAGCTAGATATAAGAAGATATATATATATACATATATATATATATGTATCTTCCCTCTTTCACCCTTTTTTTCCTAAGCACCAGTTGAACATGAAGGATATTACAAGTCAAGGAGAAGTAAATGACAACATTAAAAACCAAACAAACAAACCCCCCAAACAAATAAAAACAACGAATAACAAATCTAACAAAAACCCCCAAAACAACAAACAAAAAAGCCCCATGAAAACCCAAAAACCATGCTTTATGGTATGCTCAACAAAATACAAGCTCTGCCTAGGCAAGTGTCCTTAGCTCATGCAGGGAGGAAGGCAAGGAGCTAGAGTGCCTGCACCATTTGTTGCCTGGTAAAAGGGATGCTCCCTGCAATTTCAGCGCCTGACCAGCTTTGAGGAGGGACATGGTCTGATTAACTAAATTATAAACAAGAAAGCATTCTCAGAAGAAAGTCAGAAGAGCACTTATTTCTTCCATCCACTATTCAGATCATGACTAGTTACAACTCAGCAACAGAACTGATCGACTTACGTTTGGAATAATCTCCATCAAGTGTGTTCTCCCTAAAATTCAAGCAGATCG
>JBCJKH010010486.1:0-37124 GCA_039877255.1 Loriculus beryllinus | reverse complement strand
GCTGTTCTGCGGTGGGGAAAGGATGTGGCTACCCATATCAGTACCATATCAGTACCAGGGCTCAAGTCAGTGTGTGACTGGTCACAGACGGTTTGCTGTATAAAAATGACACAGAACAGTTGCTTCCATCCCCTCAAACACTTGGTAAGTTATCTACTTGAAAGATGTAATTGCTGGGCTTCTTGATACTCTAATAAAAGCCATTTTGGACAAGTGCTTAAAGCGCACGTTCTGGTGAAGACTTTTAACAGAAACCCTGAAAATGACCAACAAGCTCCCAGGAAACGCAGCAGAGGAGGATAACGGCGCTCTGAAAGGAGGGCCTCCCTCCCGAGCAGGGTGCTCCTCAGCATCCCACCGACACAACACCCCTGCAGAGCTCACAGTCAGTCACGGCCCGACACCAGCTCCCCGTTATCCCTCCCTCAATAGGAATCACCGCCCGCTCTCGCCCCGGGTACCGGCCCCTCCCCGGGAACCCCCTCTTCGCCCCGGGTACGCGCGGCCGTGGCGCCTCCGGCACCCAGGGGCGGGGCGGGGCGGGGAATCCCCGCGGCGGCGGAGCAGTGGGCCGCGCACCTGGTGAAGGCGAAGGCCATGAGACTGAGGATGGTGAAGCTGAGGAGGGTGATGGTGTGCGGCCGGTAGAAGAACTCCAGCGTGATGTCCTCCACCTGCTGCTCGTTGATCATGCGGAAGTGCAGTCGGTAGTTCACGTCGTCCTTGCTCAGGGTCCGGCTCCCCACACACGACGCCATCTCGCCCCTTTTCCCTCGCCGTAGAGCAGAGCTGGCTCTCTCGTGGCGGCGCGGGGGGAGCCGACCCGAACGGAACGGAACGGAACCAGTCCGCCCGTCCGCCCGCACCGGCTCCCTCTGAGGCAACGCCGCCGAGAAGAGAACCGCCGCGCCCGCAGCGCTGAAGGGCGGAGCTGGCACTGCCGCTCCGGCGGCGCTCTGCGCCCACGCGGAGAAGGAGAGAGCAGCGGCGGGGGAGAGAGGCGGAGCCACACCGCCCTTGGAACAAGCTGTGGGAAGAGAAGGACCCTTTCCTGCCCGCCCCCACACCCCCCAGCCTGCTCCCGAATGGTTTCACCCGAGCTGAGGGTGGGGCCGGGCGCTGCACACGTGGTCAAGGCCGCGCGGGAGCGGTCTGAGGGGCAGGTGAGGTGTTCGTGTGTTGTTGTGAGCTGGTGGCGCGGTCGGTGCTGTGCCCGCCATTGCGCCCCTTCTTCCTTCCTTCCTCCGCCGGGCTCGGGGCGTGCGGAGCGGCACGGCCTCATGCCGGTTGTGAGCAAATGCTGCCGGCCTGCAGAGGCCTACAACGGGTGGGCTGCCGCGGCCCGGCTTCCACCCGCCTTTCTCTTGCCCTGTGGCGGGGTGTGAGGCCTTCTGCACGGAGGGCTCCGTCCCTTGCGGCATTTAGGTTGTGGCTGCGTTTCCCCTGTGTTCCCAAGGGAACTGCTGTCATTCACAGCAGTTGGGCGATGGCGTTTAGAGCCGCTTCTTCTCAGTTACGTCTTCTCTGTTTGTCCCGCGCTCAAAGCCTCGAAGCGGTACTTAGCGCTTTGTAGCGAGTAATTTCTGGCTTTAATGCTCAGGGAATTAACGCTCACACTCCCAGCCCTGCGGCCGAGGTGAGACCGCTCCTGCGTTAATCTTCAGCAGTTTCTCTCCCAGCAGGATGCTGTGCTGAGGTGCGAGATGGCTTTGGGGGTTCGGCAGGTCCCCCGCTGGTGTTGCCTGCTCAAAACGGCCCGTGCTGCTGCGTTTCCTCGGAGGCTGAGGAGCTGCAGCATTACTGCTCAGGCATGTCGGGCGTTTGCGCCTCTGGCTCTGCCGCCCTCTACAAATAATATTCTTCTGTGGAGATTGCAAGCGTGCAGACATGTATCTGTAGGAAGCTGTTCTCCGCCTGATAGTGCCAAGGATGGATCCTTTTCTTCTGAAAGTAACTTGCCTTCACCAGTAGAACAGGAGCAAGCAAAAGCAAAACCATTACCCGATCTGAATGCAGAAATACTGTATGAAGGTAAGAGGCCTCAGGGATAGCATTTCTCCTGAATTTCTGTATCATGCTTTCAATATTGGCTCTCCTTCTTTTTTTTTCTGCCTGTTTATCTAAAATATTTCTCTGAAGTTCATGACATTCACTTGATGTTAGTCCCATAGTTAATTCCACAGAATTCCTGTGGTCACTAGCATACAAAGAATACCTTTAAACCAAGATAAAGGTGTAAATATTTAAGTAAAAATGTCGGTCTGGAGCTGCTGCTCGAAGGGCTTTTCATAACTCTGCTTGCAGCAGCTGAGCATTTGCCTTTCTTTCATGGATGTGCTGGTACAAAATAAAGGGATTTGTTTGATTTTGGTGTGTTTTCTGAGCAAGGGCAGGGGAGACCATCCCTGAAGCAGTTCGCACGACACAATCATTTGTATCATCAGAGATGAACAACAGGAGGCAGCAGTGTGAAGCCTGCTTAAGCACTGCCCTGATGAGACGGGCTCGTCCAACTGTCTTCTGAGGAAAGGAGTTGCATACAAGGTCGCCTTGGTGTTGTTGCCCCGAGGAAATTGCCTCACTTTTCTCTATTTTTATATCTAAGTGAGGATACAAAAAATACCACCCTCTGAAAATAATTCTAGTATGCTGAGGAAGCTTGCTCTGGATTATTAAGTAGCCTTGTATGTTCAGATTCTGCTTTGAGCCCTGCCAACTTGGATCCTATAGAGCTCATTTTTGGGGTGGCTCAGAGCTGCAACTGAGTTCTGTGTGTTTGTGCAGCTGGTTCTGGAAACAGTGCTGCACCAGAACTGACAGGTCAGCCAGCTAATATGTGTCTGCACCTGTGGTGCAGTTTATCCACATGCCAGATTTTTATCTGCCAACAGGCTTGCTGTTGTGTATGTGTGTGAGGAGCATTTTGCCTAGTTGGCAGTGTATATAACGGAATAAACATAATTGTTAATTTTTATGTTCTTGTTGGCAACTTGAGGTATGTTTTCTCACAGGACGTCTAAAGAAATTAAAGCTGCAAAAAAAGGGGATCTGTACTTCCAGAGTAGGTCTTGGTGTGTATTAGTTCAGTCCTCAATAAGTTCAAGAAAATATTTGATATCCATATATACTCCTAGCAAGTTCTTATTACCCTTTTAGGTGTAAACCTTGCTAAAAATATTTTACTGTGCTTTTGTTCCTGAGGCTTTGAGAAAGATAAGTGGCAAGACCTTCAACAGCTATTGAACTAGTCTATGCAACCCTTCCTGGAACATTAGGATCTGTAATACCTGTCTTAATAGTTCTGGTGTGGCTTTATTTTCTTGACAGGGAAGAGTGTTACCCTGATTTCTGCAAAGGCACAGGGCACAGAAAATCCTCATTCTGAAGAGTTTATAATTAGGGCTGTTAGTAATCAGTTTGGTAATTGAGGTGGACACTAGCAGCCAGCCTGCAAACAGTAATCTTGATCCAGCTGCTGTGAGCTCCTGTCAATGGAAAAATAATTCAGTTTAGAGAATTAATTATTTTTATTTTTTTAAGAGCTCTGTGACATGGAACACTGAAGGGGAAAGAAGCATAATGATGTTCACTTGGAAAATCTTGATGAGTAGGAAATAGAGCTTTATTTCTTTAGCTGATGGTGAAGTCAGCAACTATTCTGTAATGGATAAGACATGATAGCTTGGTTGGAGTTGGCTGTGAAATACCTTGAAAGTTAAAACAACTGAAGGTCAGGCATCAGATTCAGAAAAGGGACAAAAGTAATGGGCTTGTCAGATTATGAGAAATAATCTTTGCAATAGTGTTTGATCTGGATATGAAAGGGCAGGAATGAATTTATGAAGCCATGAAAGAGATTCTTTTTCAATAAGGTAATGTGATTTGTCATCTGCAGTGATCAAGGCTGCAGACTGAAGGCAGGCTCGCTGGGTGCCACACTCAGATTTCACCACATGAGCAAGAGTTGATGGGCAAAAACGAGATGAGACAAAAACTATCTGAGTTTTTGGAAGTAGAGTCTGTTTTCTTATGTTGATAAATAATAATAGGTTGGCTGTTCATCTCATGCACAGTGTTCTTGCATTTTGAAATAGATTAACAGATCTGTATAGCATCCAGTAGGAGCAGCATTGTTTTTCACAAAATGCATTTGTCTTCTATATATGTTTCTTAGACTGGGATGATGTCCCACCTTCATCTGCTTTGGAGGAGATTTCTGAGGAAGCAGCCGTGCAGATCGTTGCAGAACCGCTTCTTCCCCTTCAGTCTTCCACACTCCGAGATTATGTTGATCACTCAGAAACCTTGGCAAAACTTGTTCACCTAGGTATGTGTGATTTTGTTTGTGTGGTTTGCCTGTGCCTGGAGCTTTGGAGATTCTATAAGTTGTGTTTTGATCTTACTGGTTGCCTTGTAAACTTGAAAATAGGAACAGTGACCAATGGCTAAAAGCAACAAGGTAAATGAAAGAAAAGAGAGGGGACTGCATGACTCCCTAGCAATGCCATATTGAAGACAAATCTTGCTATTTCTCGCTCTTCCACAGCTTCCGGAGGTGGGAGCACTTTGTGTAATTTGATTGGTCCTTCTTTTGGATTCATTAAGGGTGTTTTAATTTGCTGCAAAAGAAATGGCAGTTTTCCATCCATGGAAGGAAAGATGAGTAATTTCCATGCAGAACCTTACCAGTGGGGCACAGTAAACTGGGGAGGCAAGAAGGAAGGAAAAGAACCTTAGTTTTCATCAAAAGCTTTAGAGTGTGAAGGGATAGATGAACTCAAGGTTGCTAGCCACCTTCTTGTTCCCCAAAAGTGCAAGGAGGACTTGAAAAAGGTTGCAGAAATAAATATTTGAGGGGAACATCTGTGCCCATGTTGTAACAAATTTCTACACATGACCCAGTATCCAAAGGCATTTCACTGCAAAATTGTCCCCTTCCCTTGTATAAAGGAGTTGGGAATTCATTGTACATATGCTTCTGTGCAACAGGAGTAGGTACCTACATGTGGCATGAGCTAGTGTACTTGATTCCTGACATGCAGGATTCACTGCAAATGCCTTCTTTCAAAAAAAATAAACTCAGCAAAAGTGTTTAAAATGACTGCTTGTTTTATCTGGAATATTTCCATGGTATACAAGGTGTTGTGACCTTGCTGTGTTAAGCAATTTCAGTATGTTATATCAATGGATAAAAGGAGTAGTCCTATGAATTCCAATGTGCCTTCATGAAACATTTATAGGAAGTAGGGTCTTTATATAATTAAAACAATTTCTAATTTTGTTTGTTGTAGGAGTTGACTTATCACAAGTGGAGAAACGTCAAAAAGCAGGTCAGCTCTTACTGACCTTGGACTTTGAAAAAGATATAAAAAAAATACTTCTGTTTCTGAAGGATGTGGGTGTAGAAGACAATCAGCTGGGAACATTCCTGACCAAAAATCCATACATCCTTGCTGAAGATCTGGAAGCTTTGGAAACCAGGTAAGCCTTTCAAATATCAGCAAGGTACTAAGAGCTTTGGCTTGAAGATCTAGTTTCCTAGTTGGCTTAACCTTGCCTGAACTTGTGTTGCTGCTGTTTCCTTTTTCCCTTGATCCCCAGCTCTGTGTTCCTGTGCCTTCTCGTCAGTCAGCATTAACATGTGATGATATTGTAAGTCGAGTCAACACCCTGATCCACCTGAAAATGGACCATTAACAAATTTTACTGCTCTTCCTTGTTTCTCTGGCACAGAGGAAGCAGCTTGCCATCCTGAGCCATTTGCTTTACATGTGTCAGTTTAGATTCCAGAACAGTCCCTGACGCTTTACCTGAAGTTGTGAAACAGCTTTAACTTCTTCAGTCATTCTTTGAGACCACTCTTCTAGATAACATGTCTATCCATGCCTTCCAAGTTCTGCTATAAAAGAAGCAGACCAGATCTCTTCTGTGTTTACATCTACAGCAGGTGGTTTTGGTAACTTTTTTCATCACTGAGCTCAAACTGAGCACAAGGCTACAATGAACTAACTTGTATATGTGTTCACACTTGTATGGACCTACACTGTTTCTCAGGCCATAAAATGGACTTTTATTCTTAAAATTACTCCAGACTGGCATGCAATAATACACACTTTGTAATGAACTCAAAACATCTCGGTATTTAAAAATTCCAGAAAAGAACGTCTTTCTGCTTGGCTTTGCACTTAGTAGCTGGCCAAGGCAGAAACCTGAAAATACAACTTTTTTGGAAACGGGCACATTAGCAGACTCATGTCTAACAGTTCCGACTTTTGTTTTGTTCTCCTCTGTTCTTTCATCCTCCTTTCAGAAAAATATCCAAAAGAATCTGTGTCATCTTCCCAGCAATAGTTTTGAGTCTAAATGTCAGAGCTGCTAATACTCTTCTGAAGAGAATACTTTTGGCATGATAAATATCCTAACTCTCCTGTGAAGTCAGAAGTCAGCTGCTTTTCAATGTTTGTCCTATGGCATTGCCTAGTTAGTGAAGTAGAGGCTGAACAGGACAATTCCAATTTCTTCTTTGTTTTCTGCAGCGTATTTTTTCAGTAAGTTTATCTCTAGCACTGGTGAATGCTTTCCTAAAAAGTAAGTGTGCTGCAGAGAATGTGTGGCAGGCTGTGGATTGAATGTGTCTCAGTTAGTTGTCTTTTGAAAGCTGAGTATCACCTTTGCATAAACACTTTGGTGCAGATGGACGTGGTATTGGTTACATCACTCTGGAATGTTTTATTGCTATGGATTTCATGTTGCCAGGAAACAAAACACAAATTTCAATAGATTTGGCATTTGACTTCAGATAAACACTGTAAAAGTCAAAACATTCCATAATTCATAACAATTCTGACAGTTGCAAATCAGTGTCTGTACTGCAGCTGCACAAGATTCTTTGTTTTATGGTATTGTTAATGATGACTTGAAACTGTTAACATGCTACATAGAACTGCTGACCCCTGTAGTAGTATGAGGGCTAACCTTGGTGCCAACACTCACAAATTTATCTCAAACTTTGGTCAGATTGGATAACTGCTTTTTTACTATACTGGTTTCTAGAATCAGATTATTACAGTTGCCACCCCTCTTTGAAGCTTCTTGCTCCTTCAGGATGCAAAGAAATGCTTCAGGTGTTAGTCTTCATGACTTGTTAACAAGTGAAGGGAGTCAGGACAACTGAAAGGTTTTATTTTTAATTTGCTCACTTAGCTGTATTTCTAGGATGCTTGGCACTTGTGCCCTTGAAAAAATGAATGGAAGAAATATAGTGCAGCCAAGATGCAGCATTCGAAACATAACGGGATAATTTTTGAAGGGCCAGTTATTTATTGTTGTGTTCTGCATTTCTCCCCCTTCTTAAACTCATTTTGTCTCTGTGGCTTCTGCAGCCAGTTCATCAGCACTGTCTGGAGCCTACGCTGCTGCCTTCTGTGTTGGGGTGCCTACTCAGTTAGGAATTGGTTCTCTAGAGCTTGTTCTTAGATCTTAGATCTAGAGGTTTTTGGCTTGCAGTTACCTCATTTTTGAGGGTTTGTGAAAAGAGAGGGAGGTTGTCGTGACTGGAAGGTATTTTTATTTTCTTTCTCTCCACAAGACATGATTTAACACACAGCCCATTTTTTGCCAAATATCTGCTTCTGCAGAATATTCTGCAATCTATTTAGTATTTTAATTACTGCCAGATAAAATTGCTCCTTGTATGCTCTAAGTTCATCTGGCAGCAAATACTCCTGTATATGCTCATCTATAACCAAAGGAAGCTTCTTCAAATTGTAGTTTGGTTGGCTTTTGTTTTTTGTAGAAGGTGGCATGTGGGTCAGTATGTCTCTTTATTGTGTGTGCTGTACTTCTGCCCCTCCCTTTCTTTTTCTGAGAGCTATGGTAATAATCTACTGCAAGTAGTACTTGAAATAGGATTTCACTTTCACTGAATTCAACAAAGTTTGGAAGGTTTTTATAAAACTTCTAGTCAGCTCCTTTTCCTTTCTGATAAACAGATGTTTTGTAACTAAATCCTTGGACCAGTGACTGAAAGTAGGGACCTATTGTAACAAAAGTAACTTCAGCTGATTCAGAAATGTCTTTTTTGACAATGTCTCTACAGATAGCATTTTTGTATGATATTTCTACTCTAGTGCTATTGGTAAAACAGGGATGTGTATGAGTACAGTACTCTGTTCTTTCAAAAGTAGAAATGGAATTCATTAAAATAGCAAAAGGTTGTATATATCTTCTTGTCCATACCCTGTGATGATCCATTAATGTGTTTCCAATCCAGAAGACAGGCTGGTAGTAAAACATAGGTTAACATAGTTATCTGCTTAAGTACAGCTGGAAGGAATTAAAATCTGTCTTCAGTATTGACATTCTGGTGCTCTGAGGTTTATTTTACTTCTAATTAATTGGAAGGGATGGTATTTTGCTTTTACGATAACTGCAGATTTCTCTCTAATTATTTTTGGCAGGGTTGCATGTTAATGCTAGAACATCTGTCCATTTATAAGATATTGCTGAGGAATTTAAGCAAGTACTGAATAAATGGAGGCAATAAAATTTTCATCGCTGGATTTTATTTTGTTTTTGTTCTCTTTCTAGAGTGGCTTACCTAAAATCAAAAAAATTTGGTAAGGCAGAAATTGCTCAGATGGTCTCAAGAGCTCCATATTTGCTGTTGTTTTCAGTGGAAAGACTGGATAACAGACTGGGTTTCTTCAAAAATGAACTTGGTTTCAGTGTAAAAAAGGTAAAGACTGTACACTGAAGTCCTCAGGTATTTTGTCAGTGACAACTGTAAAGGCTTAGAACATGAATACTTTCAAGTGTTTGGAGGTTATCCACAAACACTGGTGACATTACCAATGGTTACACAAAGGGTTATGGGAGGATAACATGATTTTAACTGTCTGCAGAAGCAATATGGATATCTAACATTCAAAGGTTCTTGAAGATGATCTGCTGCAGTTATTGTCAAACAAGTATGTGTGTGTCCTGTTTTGTTATCTGAGGTGGATCAGAGTACCAAATCCATTACTGAAACAGGAAGTAGCATTTTTAACTTCTAGAAAATTAATTGGTTCTCTTATCTCTTTAAGATACTGTAACATATTAACCCATTGGTGGAAAAAATAGTCTAATCTGTGAATATCACATTAAACTAAATGCCAAATCAGGTGCTCATCTCACCAAGGGTAGCCCCTGGGTTCACTTGTGAGTGCTTATCACATCGCATGCTTAGCAGGTGTTTAGCACCATGCTTTGGGATCTTCAGAGGGGGTAAAACCTGGATTTCTGGGAATAAGTGGGCACTGTTAGTTGTTTCCTTCACTAGCTGGGAATTGGCAAGTTCCAAGTGGAATCTGGTATTCTTCTATTGGCTTCTATTAGCTGAACAGTCACATAGCTGTCAGTGCCTGTTGCTAGCCTTTACGTGCTTGAGGTAAGAGATCTCTCTGGAAAAGGGTTTAGTAACTGCCTTGTTACAAATAATCACACATTTTAGGGCTTGTGAAGTAATTTCTTGTGTTGCCATAATACTGAGGTTAACCCATATCCTGAGACAGACAAATTCCACTGCAGTTGAAAAAGTCCTTTTATAGCCTAAGTTAGGTAGTGGTTTGTTTGCATAAAAAAAAAAAAAAAAAGGTAAAAATAAAGGTGGGAAGAACAACTTGAGCACTGAGAGAGGTTGGGCAGTTGAGTGTACTTTCTTCTTTTGGGTTGTTATGCTTTTACTCCCTTTTCCTGACTCTTTTACAACAGTTATGTTAGTTTTTGTTTTAAAAAAAAACATATTTTTGCATCTTAATATACTGCTGCTTAATGCAAACTCATCTTTGGGGTAGAAATAAAATGAAATGTAAGTGAAAGTGAATCCTCTTCCAGCTGGGTGGAGCAGGAGGGAGGTTTGTATGAGATCTCTGTCTTTCGTTCACAGATTCACAAGCAAGCTTTCAGTAATAATCTATCTTTCGTTTTCCCTGACTGTAGACAAAGGATTTGGTAATCCGGCTTCCAAGACTTCTGACTGGCAAACTAGAGCCTGTAAAAGAAAATCTTCAGGTGAGCTTATTAATAGATATTAGAAGTGTATTGTGTATCCACATAGATTAGGAGTTGTCAAAAGATAAAATTCCTGTAGAATCCTGCACAGAAATAATTAAATGAAATCATTTTAGTGGGGATATAAAATAACTTAAACAATGTATAGCTTTATAGCTTGCGAGCTCAGAGCATACATGGAGCGGAATCTTACTCTGTTCTCTACTCTGATGTAGGTTAGAGTCCCTTCCTGCCAAAATTGCTATCTGATGACACAAATCTTTACCTATTTCTTTACAAAAAGTGGGAAAAATAGGGCCTGCTTCCTCTTTTTTTTTTTTTTCCCCTTTCCTTCTCTCCCCTTAATTATTATAGTTTTTTGCTTACTTGGATTGTCCATGAAGATTTAGAAGTAAGAAATGTGCAGTTGATTATTTTCCTCTTGGCAGGTAGCTAGTCTGCCAAAATGTGCATTTGACACTTATTGTCTGATAGCAGATGGTCGTTATTAACAACTGTTGGGTAAATAACTTCAAACCGTAGGGACTCCTTTCCGTTTTGAAATGTAACTATGTATTGGTTTGATTATTGTGCTGTAAAGCCATCTAGGCCAAACAGCATGATGTAGTGAAACAATTTCAGAAATCCCATTATCCTGTAATGCATAACTATGGATTAAACCCTATAATTTTTGGACAGACTCACTGCTCTGAAACTGTTAAGCACTGGAAATCTTGCAATCTGAAATGTGTGTGTGTGGTAAGGGAGGAGACTGGAAAGTAGCAGACTGTTTCAATTAAAAGTACTTTCTTTTTAATGAACATTGTTTCCACAGTCTAGGGATTCAGTATATTATAATGAATGTGTTTTTAAGATCCTCAGTTCTATGCAACTATCTTGTCTATCTACCAAAAAGTGTTTAGTGTAGCATCCTTTTTTTTTTAACGTATTCTAGAGAGAGAGGAAAGATTTTTACACCCCCACTATTTGAATCTACTGATACTTAGCAGCTCTAGCCTTTCAGGAGGTCGGATGTCTCAGATTCAGAGTCTGTGTCCAGACCTGTATGTCCTAAGCTGGTGGTGGACAGGCAGTACTCAAAGTGAAACCACAGACAAGTAATTTAGAAGTGATCTGGTGGTATCCCTTGTTCCAAGTCTGCTGTTACTTAGAACAACTGCTGCAGCTGACATGGTTGTCAGAAGATACCAATCATGGACTAAATGAGCTGGAGGATGGCTTATCCCAGCCTCTGAAGGTTTCATCAAGCACAATTAGATTCACTGGTGTGTACAGCTGGAAAGTTTCCATTACCACTGCCTGTTGTGGGACTCATACAGAGTATGTTAAATATTGCTGGGGCTCACACAGTAAAAGTACTAGCATATGTGATCTAGAATATTAGTGAATTTAAAGGTTTTCTGTCAAACTGAGTGCGGTCAAAGCAACTTACACTTGAGCTCACTGCTCATGTCAAGCGAGCTGTTCCATTTCACAGAGTAGAAAAGAAAAACCTAAGATTCTTGCCATAATTACCTCTACAGCAGAGCCAGCTGTTTACTTACTCTTGTATGTTAATGCAGTAAATTACCCCTTCCAGTTCAGATCTGTGGAAGACATTGCTAAAGTGCAAACACATCTTTTCATCCTTGAATGCTGTCTTAGCTGAGTAATACTTCATGTGATACGCAAATATTTATAAAGCAGATAAGGAAGAATGAGGAGTTGAAAGACCTAGTTATTTGCCTCTAGAAACAATTTCCTGCAAGGATCTGGAAGTCCTAAGATGGCTTCAAAACCCAGATCCTAAACCCATCCCTTTGTATTTGCCAGGCAGTTTTGGCAAAGAGCTGTAGTCTTGGCACATCAAACTGGAAAAACAAAAAGCACCACCTTTTTGCCAACTGAAGAAGTACCTAAATTGGATTTAAAAGTCTGGTTATGTTGACTGGCAAGCACACCCACTTTGTGACTGAAAACAAGCTGCTTGTAAATGTCACTGGAAGACAGAAGAAATGGCTCAGTTACCAGACACTCTTGTATACTGAATTCCTTTCTCAACAACTCAATGAACTGCTTGCCATTCTGCAAGGAGGAGTGCTCATTATTTTATTGAAAAAATGTGTTTTGTTTTCCTTTTGGGAAACCATAATTGAAGTCAAGGCAGTCTCTGAAAAAGAAATCTTACTTTAGACATTCACCAACTAAAATAAATTGAATACACTTTATATTCTGCACATCTCTTTCAGGTTCAACAGACTTCAGCTGAAGATGACAGGACTGAAATTATGCTCCCTAATATAAAAATATAATTTGGACACATTAGTAAAATAACTAACACATTAACAAAAGTAGCCACTAGCTATTTGACTGCTGTTGTTTTACATAGCTAAACAGCTCCACAACTAGAAAGTCAGTCTCTTTTGATAGCTTGGTATTGAATCTGATAAAAAATGCTTAGGGGAAGATTCTTATGCTTGTAATAGCTGTGCATACTGAGACACAGCTTTTTCTGTTCATCTCTCAGACAAGGTGAAAAATACTTAACATTCACAGAAGTAATCTTTACTCCAGGGATACTTCGTACACAGATTACACTTTAATCCAGAACAATAAATAATTTGCACTGACTTGAGAAGAATGAGTGGCAGATACTATTGTGGGTTGCATCTTGTTGCTGTGTGACAAAGGGTAGAAGAATTTTGCATCAGTTTATTTCAGTGGCACATTAAATTAAGCTAAGTTTGCTGTGGCTGATTTTAGAAGATAAAATTGTGTAATTGTGTTCTTTTTCAGGTTTGTCAGATTGAACTTGGTTTTCAACGGAATGAAATTCAAGAGATAGTGTTTAAAACCCCCAAGATTTTAATTGCAAATAGAAACAAACTCAAACAGACATTTGACTACTTACACAACATAATGGGCATTCCCCACCACATGCTTACTCGCTTTCCTCAGGTGAGCTGTTTATCTGGGAATAAACTGTAGGTACTCTTCGCACAGCTGCTTCACTAGTTTGGTGCTGAAGGTGGAGCCTCACTGTATGTAGGACACACATGAATTCCACTTGTCTGTGGCTTTAATTGGGGTAAATTTTATTAACAATTTGGCAACGATTGAGAATTCCAGTGTGGAAAGGCCCTTCTGCTTCCCTTGGCACAAGTGACCCCACCACCACCCTAGGTCTTGTGAATTTTTAAGTTTCCAGCAGAAAACTTCAGTCATGCTCATCTTTTCTGGATTCATTCAAGATCAGTACATACTGCCTGCTTAAGGATTCCTTGTCCTGAAATCCCACCTAAGAGTCAGAAGGGAAGATAGGGCACACATAACATGCAGATATAACATTTGTTTCAGATTTGTCTACTTAAAATAAATTTTACACATACTAGGTTCTGAAAATATAGTTTAAGGTAAGAGAAGTCCTGTCCTTTAGGCAACCAGAATCTTACTGACCTTCCTAGTGCTGTGTCGGTAGCTAAAAAAAAAAATCACAGGAGTGAAAATAGAGTAGTTTCTTGATGACTGTTTTGTTTTTATCTATCTCCTCTTTCTGTTATTTCCTCACAAATTAAAAGTTGAAAGCATTAGTCATTTCATCCAGTGCTGACATGCAGTCATACTTGCTTCTTGCTAGGAAAAAAAAGCACAAATTACATCTTCAGAACTGCAGTAATTTTCTTTCTAAAGCAAGACTCGTAGGGAATCTCACTGTCTAATCTAGCTGGCTAAAAAGCCAAAATTAGATAGTGAAATCAAACTACTCCCCAGAATTTTCAGTACTTGCTATTTAATGTATCTTTGGTTAACAAGGATCCTTGTTATAACTAGTGTCACTTTTGCCCTCCTTGACATGTAAATGACCCCAAGTCTTGCTTACTTCCTTCTCAGTTGTCTTATTGTTGGCTTTGTGGTGGTTCACCCCATTTTTTTCCCTATTATTTGGAAGAGCAAGGGGAGAGTATCCTCTATTCCTTGTTCTTGATGCAGTCACCCTTTCTCTTCCCTGTTCTTCCCTTCCATCCTCAAAAAACTAAGTTTCAGGATATGGCTAATGCAACTCTGTATATGGTCTGGCCATTAATTTGTGCATTCACAAATTCACATACTTATTTCCATCTGTTGTTGCTTCTATCCTGAGTAGCAGTAATGCCAAAAATAGAGGCATACAGGATTTTTTTTGTCACGTGCTCTCTGATGTTTCAGCAGCTGTTGTAACCATCTCCTTCCTGTCAGCCAACTCTATAAATGGTGATGAAGGATTTTTTCCTTTTTTTTTCTGACTCCCTCTTAAAATTCAATGAAGGCAGAGGACAAACAGTTTTGCTTTCTGTCCTACTTCAAATTAGTTTGCATCTTCATGCATCCTTCCTTCAGTAGTGTCTCTTTAGTAAAAACTCCACTTGCTTTCATTGCTTTAGTGTTCATGTTTTCACCGTTATCTTCTCCAAAGCAGCATCTCTCTTCAGTTGTACTTCTCAGAAATGCAGTTAGATCTCTGCTTTTGAGACTTCTTAACTGTGCATCCTTGTCTTCCCTATTTTAGATGTCCCACTGATTTATTTCATGATTCCCTTACCATTGCTTTTGCCTTTGACTGTCTAGAATTCTTTCTGTGACAAGTATCTTCAAAGGTAGGCACTGCTGTGCCTTTTGGCTGCATTATGACAGGTGACACAGACACTCCTTTTCTGTTGCCACTGTGCAGGTTCACTCTCTTGTGGTCACCTGCTTATTTCTTCCTTATGATAATGCTTATCTGAATCTGTCTGTATAAATAAACGCTTCTGATAGTATAGGGAAAATACTTACGTATTTCTGCTCCCTGTTTCTGAACGTCTCCTCTCCATTTGCTTGGTTGTGAATATAGCTAACCTATAGAAACAAAAAACCTAACTGGCTTGAGAGTTGTATCACTCCCTGATTTCCCTTGTGTGTGTACATCAGCATATTGTATCGAAGCATTTATTTAGAATTTAAATAATTTATATATGAATGTAACCTACCTGATGTTTGACATAAATAAGAAGAAAAGATGCAAATTATTTTGCTTCCTAGATCTTCATTTTGTTAAAAATAATGGTCTTATTTTAGATTCTGAAATACCAGAGTCTGAAATACAGACAACCTAAAAGATTCTTCCCTTTCTTTGTTTCTTAGGTTTTCAACTCAAGGCTATTACGACTCAAAGAGAGACATATGTTTCTTACGTTCTTGGGAAGAGCCCAGTATGACCCAGCACAACCCAGCTACATCTCTCTAGACCAGCTAGTATCCTTGCCTGATGAGGTGTTTTGTACAGAGATTGCCAAAGCTTCTATACAGGACTTTGAAAAATTCTTAAAAACACTTTAATTAGTAGCACATGTAAAAAGGAATAAAGTTATGAAATAAACATGTTTTATAAAACTATTCCCTTCTTAATTACTGGTTTAAGGAGTTGTTACTTCTGAAAAATTTGTAGGATTTAAAGGCTCACAGTAAGATTCTTCAGAATGTATTTCAGAAGCAGTGAATATGTTAATTGCTACAGATGCAATCCTTGTAATTAATGTCTAACTTCAGAGTGAATGATGCAGCACACTAACAGAAAAGTAAATTAAAGTGGATTCTTTATTTTTTTTTCTCTCCTTTCAGTACTTCCAGTGGTCTGCGAGATGGAAAAACTGGCTAGTGACTTATTCTGTCTCGCCCTTTGTCTTCTTCCCTTCACCCCCCTTCCTCCCAAAAGTTACAATAACAAGCTAATGCAGTAGAGAAGTGAAAGTATTTACCTGCTATTATCTTATGAGCTAGCAATGTTATTCTTTTCCTTGTATGGCAGAAAGAATTACACTGTTACATTATGTGGAGCCCCTCATATAAAAAAACATTTTCAACAGGTTACAAAGGTGCTTCTTTGTGAAGCTGGCTGTTAATATCCTGAAAGCTGTGCAGTGAAACTTCATTTGAGATAGCAAAGAAAATAAGCAATCTGGATCTAGGCAAATTACAGAAAGAAAACAAAGCTATAAATGTCCCTGAAATCTAAGAGGAGCTTGTTTTAAGTCACTTGTCTCTCCTTGTTTAGGGGGAGCAGTTTTTTTCCCATCCTTGTGAGATTTGTATGACTTTAGTAAACAAGTAACCCTATGAAAAGAAGCTGTAGTATATACTTAGTTAGCAGAACTATCTTGTTCAGTGTTAACAAGTGAAATAAATGCTAACATTAATAACCGTAGGAACATTTAAAGCATTTAATCCTACCAGGAAAGAAGTCGCGTTAATATGGAATTATCAGATGTTCACACTTTGTTGTGGTAAAGTGAAGAAATGGAGTAAACCCAAATGCAAAATGTCTGATAGTTTCTTGTTTAGAAATTTCCATTCTTTCAGTTAAAACAGTTCAGAGAACTGAAATCCAGATGTTTTCATTTGGATTTAAGCTTATTAAATGAAAAATCCTCAATGTTTTAAAAGCTCAGTGTTGGAGCTTAAACTACCAATTTGCATGCAGATAGCAGAATAAATTTCAAAAGATTAGATTTCCCTAATAGGTGGGAAATAAAATAAGGTTAAAGAGAAGAGACATATAAAGAATGAGTACAGTAATGATACCTGGATATATCCAAATAAAAAAAATGGAATTTGAATTACAATGCCCAAGTAAAGAAGTGTTGTCATAAAAAGCAGAGTGCAAAATGATTTACGGGGCCATCACTTAAGCACAGTAAAAAGCTACATTTATTTTCTGTAATAGTATCTGAGATGTCCTCTTTTGTCTTCTGTTCTTGTTTCCCACCCCACTGGCCTGGGAAGATCACTAAAAATCCTCAATTAAGTAGCTTGTTCTTGGTAAAAATGCGTTAACAAATTTCATCTAAAATGGTGGCTGAAATGTGATGGCTGAGCACTTCATATCTAATTCAACATGCTTATTTAGACTGTATTAAAAGTATTAATTAAAAGTGGCTCCATAATGTCAAAGAATTTGCTTTTGCAGGTTTACTCTGCTGTCCTTGTCAGGATCTGTATTACCATGTGGCAAACTGTTATAATACAAAATTATATTACATAATGCATATATTTTGAATGCCTCCAACTTTGGGCCTTTAATTCCTTTAATATTTTTAAATGTAAAAATAATTGCTGCCAGAGCTAAAACAGGGTTTTTGAAATGTTAAATCCATGAGCTTATGCCAAAATAGCTTCCCAGAAATACCACGAAGAAACAAAGCAAAAGATTTTATGGGAGTGCTAAAAGGAAAGGGCAAACAGTATAGAACTTTTTGAGGATCACGCCAAATACTTTTTGGCTTTCAGATGAGAAAAAAAAAGGGGGGGGGGGGGGAGGTTAGAAGAAATGTTTGGCCCAGATCTTACTGTACTCTGCTGCTCTTGGTAAGGGCTAGCAGCTTTTGATTGAGCATGTTAATTGAGGCTTGATGGGTACAACACGGCAAAGGCTGCTTGAGCTCTGCTGACAAGCTTGTATATCACATTCAGCTGTGTGCTTTTGACTGAAATACCTACTGTAGCTGTAGTGCTAGTATAGTTCCACGTATTGATGTCTTTAGGAGTGCAGCGGTCTGCTTAGGAAGGAATTGCTGGGGAGAGGCAGTGATCGGTGCCTCAGGAAACAGCTGCTCACCTGGGTAGAGATAGATTTCTGCATCTTTCTTTGATTGACTTTGTGCTTACTGTGCTCCAAACTGATTTTTAGCCGATACCTTCACAACTGTTGGTCCAAAGAATCTTCACACCACCCGATTCTGCTGCCCGGACTCACAGCTGGGTTACCTTACGCCAAAGCAAGTGCTTGTTCTCACCACCTCTCCACACACTGCAGCAGTGGCCGCGCAGGTGAGTACGCGTGCACCGCTAGCGAAGGCAACGCTCGGCCTAGGGCCGTAACATGTTGGTTTATGCATCGCTGCCCGTTTGCAGAGACACTGCGGTGCAAACACGCTGTGAGGAGATAGCGCTGTCACTCGTTCTGAGCAAGCGTTGCCTAATCTTGTCTTAATTACCGATCCTCCAACACCGAACTGCTATTTAAAACCACTGTAGGCATCATGCGCTTAAACGTGTCCACCAGGGCCTCCCCTCTGCTGCTGTTTGCGCCCGCGGGTCGTGCCTCACAGCAGCCCGGTGCCCTGCGGCAGCAGACGGCTTATGGACACACTTCAGCGGGGGGGGCCGCCCGGCGGAGACCGATGGGGCACCCCCGTCCTTGGGGTTGCTCCCTCTGCCCAGGTAAAGAGGTCCCTCCTCTGCCCGTACCCCGCCGCCCGTTGCCTCCGCCCTGCCGGGGCGCATGCGCCAGAGCCGGGGCGGCATTGGCGGTGTGGGAGCGCCCCCGGCAGCGCTGTGGATTACCCAGAAGGCAGCAGGCCGCGCCGAGGTCAACATGGCGGCGAGGGCGTCGGGTGAGGCGGCGGAGGGCTCCTGGGGGTGGTCGTGTGGGGCCGTGCTTGCCGCGTTTGTGGTGTGGGGCTCGCT
Organism: Loriculus beryllinus; assembly: GCA_039877255.1. Lineage (NCBI taxonomy): Eukaryota > Metazoa > Chordata > Aves > Psittaciformes > Psittacidae > Loriculus > Loriculus beryllinus. The sequence continues at coordinate 18,611 of JBCJKH010010486.1, read as the reverse complement.
CTATCCTGTCCCATTCCGCGCTGCGAGGCGAGGCGGGCCGGGCCGGGCCGTGACAGGGAGGTGGGGAGCTGGTGGGCGGTGTGCGCTGTGTGTCCTTGACAGGGGCAGCGCCGCAGCTGATGTATCGCCGGCAGGGCTCTGACGCGGGTGGATTTCCTGGCCGCCCCTCCCGAGTGGAGGCCTCTTGGTCTGGGCCTCAGAGGAGGAACCTGCATCCGAAACGGAGTTTTTTTGAGATCAGGGGGCAGAAGGTGTTCAGGGGCAGCGCTCTCCTACCTGGATACTGGCACCAGGCTTAGATGGTGTAATGTTATACCTTCTCAAGCCCTGAAAACCGAAGGAATAAGGCCTGATGAGGGGGTGTGTAAATGACATACTGGTATCACACATAGCACTGGTTTTATGGGGTGTCGTAGTGAGATGACATGAAGAACAGCTTCATGGCCCAAGCTATATGGGTTCAGAGTTTCTAGACCTCTTGTTGAGTTACTTGAATGGTATTTGGTACTACACTGTGCTTGCTCGCAGGTAAAAACACTTTTATTATCCAAAATCATCGTTAAGGAAAGGTGAACATTCTACATGTGGTATGCTTTATTATTTTTAGTTCTAAAGCAGTTTTTTGAGGTTTCAGTGTTGACTTTCCAGTTGACTTTGTCAGCCTTTTGAAAAAGGAAGCTCTGGAATAGTATTTAAGTAACTGGAGAGGAGAGCAGAAGGTTAACAACATAATAATACACTGCCTTTGAAACTGCATTAATCCATAGTGAGAGATGTGGAACTTCAATAAATTGTTTGGAAAACATGATGGTTTTGCTGTATGTAGAACATAATGTTTTTAGCTCAAGTAAAAGTTATGCAGTCTGAAAGTGTTGGTGCTGTCTTTGACACTGAACTCTTAGCGTTGATCCAAGTTTTAAAGCAGTCTAATATTCAAACATAGTGACACAGAGGGTCAATTTACTGTATGTAACAAGCAGTCATTCTACCTGTTCAGTGTCTGTCTAAGGGATGCTGAAAAGCAAAAAGGCTAAGTCAAACTTGATGCAGTGTGGCATTAGTGCATGGAAGGAGGCCAACAACTGTTTGTGTCCTGTCATGGTAGTGTTTAAATGTTGAATTTTATCTTGCTCTGCAACTGATGATGGTCTCATTCAGTCGCAGGAGGCGGTCGCCTTATGGACAAATTCCGCAAGTGGTATTACAATGCAGCTGGATTCAACAAACTAGGTAAGTGTTTCACTGAGCTTTGAAAACTCTGCAAGTGTGACAGTCTTCAAACAAGTTATGGTTAATAACTGGTGTATGTGCATGCAGCTTACATAAATCCTTATGGTAAAAATTAGGTGCTACTTCTGTGGGGAAGAAGTTAGCAATAGCTTTAGCCATCATGATTGTGCCTGGTAATGAATCATTGACTTTTCTGTTATTTGTGTGTTTGCCCTTCTTTTCAGTGAAATAACTAGAAACAGCTAAGGTTAAACTGAAGCAGTTGGAGAAATTTTCACAGAGTGGTCCTGAGAGCTTTATTATTTATCTCTTCCCACCAAGTCACTTTCACTGGCCAGTATCTTCTAACCCAAAGTCTTCCCTTGAAGGTGGACAGGTTCCTGCTGATAGCAGTCAGTCTGTGTGCAATACTTACACTAAGTATCCAAAGTGCAAAAAGGATTTAGTTAGTTTTGCCCTTTGTGTCACCATAAATTCACTTGGTGTCTCTCTGGCCTTGCACAGTCATAAGTAGATGTAAAAATAGTGTTTCCTTAAGTAGAGGTGGTTACCTTGATGATAGTCTTCAGTTTGTTCAGAGTTACGAAGTTCGTTTCAACTATTTATGTGGTAGAACTGTCCTTGGGTGATGAAAGAATCTGAATAGTCAGAGGCCTTAATTTACTACTGACCACAATATGAGCAAATATTTTAAAGAAATGTAACATACCTGCACTGAGGAAGTTAGAAAAAAAAATGCAAGGAAACTGTGGAAGAATAAGCTTAGGTCTTTCCTCTGGAGATGCACTGCTTAGCCCCTCTTTTTATATCTGTCTGCTGAAATTCTTCATAGAATCATAGAATGGTTTGGGTTGGAAGGGACCTTAAAAATCATCTGGTTCCAACTTCCTATGGGCAGGAACACCTTCCATTAGACTAGGTTGCTCAAAGCCTGAAGTTCTTTAGGGTGTTAATACTTTTTTGCCACTTTTCTAGGAATGTGACTAGAAACTGTGGAGAAACACCACATTTAATGTAGTGAGTAAATTAGCAGCCATGCTCCATGTGCCTTTGAAATAAATTACAAGCCTGAATTCAAGAATATGTAGTTTAAAAGAAATTTCTGGTTTAATGGGACACTACTGCCAACTCGGTCACATGAGATCAAAGCTGTTAACCACAAGTCAGTGGGCATACTCTCGTAATCTGCATCAGTCTTGGGATGTTACAGAAGTAACATTTTGTTGTACGTTGTTAATACTGAAACCTAAAGCAGAGTTGGTTGAATTTAAAGAATCATTTGTTCCACAGAAAATGTGGAGGTGCTCTTGGTTTAGAAAACTAGGTGCTTATCCCTGATTTAGCTTCTGATTTGGGGCAGTGTGGGAGGGAGCCAACTCGTGCACAAACATCTAGCTTCAGGTTTCTGTAACTTAATATAGTCAATGGAGATCTAGTCGTTATGCATAGTGACGTTTACTTCAGTGCTGAAGAATTATTCTTTAGTCACATCTGTGGCTAACTGACTGTAATGGATTCAGAGCTCCTAAACTCTTTTCCTAGACACACCTTAAATACAGATATAAAATTAGATGAGCATAAGTTCACCCATAAGTTCATAAGTTTCTATATATGTTCTGCATATATACTGTTATGAAACATATTGAAATAAAACCATTTTCCTATTCCTCCTTCAGAAAAGGATTAAGAACAAATAAATAAAGTATGTGAAAGTCAGTGTTTAGAGTTTGTTCTCTGTGAAAGACTATTGGTTCTCTTCTGGATTGGTTTGGGTTTTGTGCATTGGAAGCATTTTTCCAAAGTTATGTAGAAACGTGTCAATCCTAAATCCTATGTGAGAATGTTTTTTCAGTGATACCGTAAAATCTCCTTGGTACAGGATTAATGAGAGATGACACATGGTATGAAGATGATGATGTAAAAGAAGCAGTGAGGAGACTCCCAGAACATCTTTACAATGAAAGAATGTTTCGTATAAAGCGAGCACTTGATCTAAGCCTGAAACACCAGATCCTTCCAAAAGACCAGTGGGTGAAGTATGAAGAGGTATGTGTACAGAACTCTACAGATTTTTTTCTGTAAAAAAGCCAAAACTGTAGCTTAAAGACATAGAACAGTGTTTGTATTCAGACAAAACATTTCTTCTGAGCTATCAGATAAAGGAATACACTGTAACTGGCTTGGAAGGTCTTATGAAAGATCTTTTGCTTTTCTGATTAATTTCTGAATTTCAAGAAAATCCTGAGCCAAAACTTTTATTCATGAAGGTGCCAAGGAATGAGAATTTAAGGAGAAAGCTTGCATTAAAATAAGTGTCTTCTTGTAATTTGAAAAACAAACTACACTTTCCTTTTCAGATGTAACTAAATTTTTATTTGTAGTGATCAATTCAGAGACTTTGTATTGTTATCCATCTCTCTCCAAATTACCTGGCAGAGAGTAATCTTATCACTAAACGTTTGCCTATAGGATAGCCTAAGGGCATTATGTTTCTCTGTATAAGCAGGGGCTGTTTCTTGTGGTCTTATTGATGGTATTTAGGTAACAGCTGCATTGAATAGCTGGTTGTATAGTTCCTTAAGCAGCATTTTCTTCATGAGTGTTAAACACTGTTGAAATGTCCTGTCAAATCCAAGTACACAGTGCTGTTTGAAGTTAAGTTCAGAATTAGTTCCTTGAGTGTGTTGTGGTTGGACTTAGAACTAAAATGGATACTGTACATTTTGTTAATCTGCCAAAAGAACATAATTTCTAAAGATGCAGCTGGAAGCATTGCTTTGCTTGTCCATGTTGATGAGGCATTAGGAATTAGTGGTTGCTGTGGTAAGGAATTTGTCACTGCAGATTTGGGCGATACAACATTTACCTTATCAGAGTAAGTAATGTTTGATTTTAATTTTTAGGCTAGATTTTAGTCAAATCAGAGGACAAATGAGAGACAAGTAGTCTGTAGGAGTGGCTTGAGATATTTCTGTACCTTCTGGTAAGTTTAAATATATTCTCTTCTTTTTAAGGATCACCATTATCTTGAACCATACCTAAAAGAAGTAATCCGTGAAAGACTTGAAAGAGAAGAATGGAACAAGAAGTAACTGTTGAACTACTTCATGTGAATATCCACATATTTCTGATATTTTTAAACATATGGATATAGAAGTCTACAGGGAGGCAAATACGAGGCTGAGGAATACTGTTTCAACTTGTTCATTGAATCTGTTCATCCAAGTAAAATAAACATGTCAAAGTATAAAACCTACTTGGAAGAGTTCTTTGCAAATGTTAACAAGCTAATGTTCAGATCTTTCCTATGAGCATATACATTACATATGAGCTTGGTGGTATGCAGTCTTCATTCCAGCTTTTTGATTCTTATTCTTTTCATAGTACAGCTGTTCTCTGCAGTTGTAGGGGTAGGTAAGAAACACACAAAGCTGTTGGTGCTAGTGCCCAGTTAAATTAAAAAGGGGTTGCTTATTTACATCATCATTTTTCCGTGTAGACAATACTGGCCCAGTGCATCATGAGTGCAATCATAGTGCATCATGAGACAGCAGAATGCAGTATTCTGTAATATGCATGTGTTTAGATTCACAATAATGGAAAATACAGGTGATTCCTTGATCACAAAATCAGGAAGTGTTTCATTAGCTTTTTGTGCCAGATACATTGTTAATCCTTAAAGGACTGTTTTCTTATAAATCATAATGGCCATCTCACTTCAGTTTCTTGTGATTTTTTTTTTTTTATCCTTTTATAGGACAAAAGTGATATGCTGATATACTTTCAACAGCATAATTATCTTCACATGTATTTTCTTCATTGCTTAAGGCATGCTGTTGTTCACAGTGATTGGTATCAAGTATTTTAAGTGATGAGGTTAATGACATTAGAGATACACATAGAATTTGGGCTCTGCTTAAAAACCAGAAGGATTTCAGTTGTATCCAGAAAATACTGGCTCTTGCTGGCTGAAGACCTTGAGTTTAGTCTTCCACAGTTTAATGGTAGTGTTAACTTGGAACAGATTTTTGGAATTATATGTAAAATTCAAAGCCTATCATATAGCCCTCTGTGTGAAATGCACAGTCTTGTGTGATAGTCCCAGCATTTATATTTTTCTTTGTTATGCATGCTTGTCTGCCAAATGCAAAAGCCCAGTGACCAAAAGCTAGAGCAATTTAGAAAAATCAAAATTACATAAATATGGAGTAAACTGTATCAGTAGTTTTGAATTGGTATGCCCACATGATACAATACTGGGTTAGCAGTTAGAATGGAAACAGTCTTTTGGCTGTGTTCATTGCTCTGTTACTAACCTTCATCTTCTTGCTTCAGTTGCTCCCATCTGTAGGATGAATTCAGTGATCCCTGGATGAAATATTTGTTACAGAACATCACAGCCTGATGCGGTAGAACAAAATGCTGCTGAAATACCTGCATCACCGATATTCCTTAAAAGTCTGTGGGGAGATTGTACTAAGAATGTGAGGGTTTTTTCATCTCCTGTAGTAAAATCTTACAATGGAAGCATATGTAATATGTTTGTTTTGAGAACTTTCTGATTTTCTTCTGAGAGGCAAAAGAGGCGTTAATTTTCACACTTCTTTTATATAATAATTATAGAATTGTTAGAATACTTGACTTTTTAAATGGAATTAGAACTATTTAATCTGTTAGAATAATTTTAGAAGACCTAACTATCTAATGGAAATAGCTCTTGAACGGCATAGATGGTCAAAATTCTACAAAAGTTGGGATTTTGTAGAAATAACAGCATCTGTTTATTTGACCGTAAGTTTGGATTGAGATTAGTGCGGTTCAAAAGTATGTAAAAAAATTACTTGGTTTAAGAGTAAAGGGTTTTGTTGGCAACAGGCACTAATACTTATAAATTACCTTTGAGGGGAATGCAAAGCAGCCATACTCCAACTGGCCTAACATACCTGAAATCACTGACTTTTTTTTACACTAAAATTTAGCATTTTTAAAGTCAGACGCAAGTAGAATTAGTTAATAACAGTCTTTTCAAGTGATCTTTATAGCAGTTCAGTGGAAGGAAGGAAAAGGAAGCCATGTTAAGAGCTTGCCTGCTCACTGAGGCTGAGGTTGTTTGGCAGCTTTCATTTAGACGTGTTTTCAGATGCTTCTGACTTGGATTGATCATTTTTAAGTTCGTGTAATGTGCAGTAGTCTTCTGTTGAAGTATCTGAAAAAATTCAGTGAGTATTGTTGTATCTTAGAATGATATTAGTCAGGAAAATGTATTTGTTGGGATTTTTTGGCAGAGATGGTGTGTATTCTTTGAGAATCTAAAAATAGCGAGAAACATGGAGGAATGAGTGTAAAAGCAGGGTATCTATTGCCTGGGAACCAGGAGCTCTAGCAGCTTTGTGTTAGAGACTGTAAACTCTTATCTAGTATATGATACAAGATCTGAATGCTGGTGCTACTGGCTGACAGATGAGTAACTTGAAAGACATTTTGTATTTCATGCTCTGGTGTTCCCCTCTGTGCAGTCTTTGTTAGAAGCATTAATCTATCTGGAAGAAACAGGAGTTTTCTTGTGTGAAAGATCTGAATCTTTTTGGTGAAAAGTTGGCGAGTTAGCGTAATTCCTGTTTTTGAATCCTTGCCTTTATCCATAAAAATATTTGGGATGGGAAGGAATAGCCTTGCAAAAGTTAAGGATTTTCAGATCTTCAGTTTCTTCTAATGCTTCCATCCCACTTGTGCAGTGCTTTATGGGATCCTGCCATAATTCCCTGTGCAGGCTGTGTGCTCCTCTGTCAATGATCCAAGACTGTGCAGCCATGAGCTTACAATCTGCAAAATGAACTTCTTTTAAGGAAAAGCTTGGTAACAGTGAATGGGGTCAAATTGCCAGAGGTGAAAAGGTAGTCTGGTGGTGAAGGACCAAGCATGCTGGTTTGGAGGACTGGGTTTTCTTTCTGCTGCTGTCATCAGGTTCTTCTCTAATGCTGTGCAAGACTCTGTGAGATCACAGAAACTCAGAGTATTTTGCTAAATGCTTAAAATACGGTGCCTGGAGCTACATCTGCATAAGTGTGGAGTAATCACATCTGTGTCTAGGTTCAGTAGATCTGTTCTGAAAGTATTGGGTGAAAGTGTCAGTATTGATCCATATACACTTTGAATACAACAGGTGGTGGTACCAGGAGCAAACCTTACAGGATATCTCACAGATCTGAAAAAGACCTCACAATCTTTATTCCTCTGATAGTAAAGTACTTGCAAAGAAGCTGAGGCATCTGTAGTCTGTACAGAGTGCAGAAAGCAAGGTTGAGCTGTGCACTGAGGAGGATTGAAAATAATTCTCTGAATGAGAGAGGGGTTCCTACTGGGAAAAATGTGAACCTGCAGTATAAGGTTGTATCATATAATGCACAAGGCAATGGTGTGTCTTGCAGTTCATAATTTGACTTTGAAACCTTCATTACTGTAGTTTTTGGATATAAATTCTATGCAGATTCCATAAATTACTGAGGGCTCTTTGTGGTTTGGGTTCACAACATCTGGCACATCTTAAGTACGTGTGTCAAATTAAGAAAGAGTCTGAGTTGATATTGTTAATCCTGCAGTTTGATGACAGTTTTAGGTTGAACCTGTTTTCATCACATAAGCAAACCTGCATGTCACTTGAAGTTCTTTTAATAAATTCATAGTGAAATATAAGAATACATTTTGATTGCTGAAGATCATGTTTGTTATGGCAGACTGATTTCTTTAAATTTTGAATCGGTCAACCCAGAAACAATGGGGTTTTTTTCAGCACTGTAACAAGAAACATATGGTTGTTTTACATCCAACTTCCATCCAACGGAGAGCTGCAACAGATACAAATCTCATGAGAATTTTGATGAAATGTCATGCTTGTCATTATAATGGAACTGTTTTAGCATTAATATGATAAACACATTCCTACTTGAAGCGTTTTTCTCTCTAGATAGCACAGGTCAAAGATTATCTTCAGGATTTTCCTCATAGTGCTGTTGTGCCCTTGAGGTCACTTTTGATGGCTGAAACTTTGGCCGGGGTAAGGCCAAGTAAAGTTCCTTTGCAGTGTGGAACTGCAAACCTGAGCCAGTGCTGCTCCTGGGTGAAGGCTGAGGCTGGAACCCAATATCCTGTCTGGTATGCAGCTGACCTGAATGCCTCGAGTGACTGCACTCCTCTTAGCCTCTTTCAGCACAAGCTAAGATCCTGAAGAATCTGTAGGCAACTCTCATCATTGTAAATAATTTGGGTTTAGCATTCAAGTATCCTCGAAGAAGTGGGCTTGATCCCCAAACTCAGTTTCCGCAAACTCCTTTGCAGGCTATGCAGAGTTGCAAGCTTCCTTTGGGGCAGTTTTGTAAATCCTTCAGTGTCAAACAGTTCCTGGCTTGCCCAGGACCTGAGTGCTGGTTGTGCTGGAGCTAGGTGACAGGCTGGTCTGGTGTCCCAGGGTGCCAGAAATGGCATTTACTCCTGCTTCCCTTGCATGGTGGGTGTTCTTATGGCATCTCTGGAGGAGGAGCCCTCAATATCTTCTGCTCACTGGTGACTTAATGCTAGTTAATGCCAGCAAGCCGTGGGTTCAATTTCTTTTTCTTTGCAAAAAGGTGTGGATTCACAGTTCCTTGCTCTGTGAATGCTTTAGTTCTACTTAACATCTTCTCCGGAGTGCAAGTGGGGCTATTAGTCCCTTTGGCTAATTCTGTTCTGCTTTTGAAAGGTGTAACTTAACTGCACTAGAAGAGACTGTGACTTAAGTCGGTGGTTAGAGCTGTTTTCTAGGCTGCGTCAAAATAAGCGCAATGCCTGACTTCCCCCTGCATAGAGGTGCTTGCTTGCTTGAGAAATTACTGCCCACCAGCTGTCTTCAGTCGTGGTTTCTTCCATGCTCAGCTCTCTTGCAGTACCGAAGTCCTGAGCTAGCCCTGGCACCTGGACCAAGGAAATAAGCCAAGGGCTGGAGGGAGAAACACGAAGTGAGTGAGGGATTGTGGTGAACCCAAGGTTAGGAAACCATGTGCAGAGATTTGGAAGAAGTGGACGGAAAATAACCTCAGTCCCCTTTGCCTGCTTTGGGGCTGTGTGGTGAGGATGAGGTGAGGTTGGGGCATTTATGTGCAGACCGAAGATGCCCACTAGAAAGGTGGCGGAAAAGAAAAATGTGGTTAAATGCATTTTGGAGCAATGGGGCCACTGAGTAGGATGGTGTGGAAAGAAAGGTATGTGGTGGTTTGGCAAAGGCTGTGGTGGTTTGGCAAAGGCCAAGGTGCTTTGCAGGCCACTGCAGAGGGTGACACCCATATGTCCTAACCTTAGAAACGACAAGTTCATGGCACTCACTGAGGATTAAGTTTTTCCTAAACAATTTTTAGATACCATCAATTCAACTGAATCATGAGTGGAACCCAAGCTGCCCTTGTCCTGCCTGCAGAGTGCTCATCTCTGGCTCATCCTCATCTGCTCATTCTATGAAAACCAGCATGGATTCAAAAGGATGTACTGGCAACTACAGAGCAGGTCTGGGTTTGGGGTGCTCATATCTCTGCAGCAAAAGAGGAGCACTGCATCTTTCTCTTCCAAACCCTGAACAAGTGCTGGAATTGCTATTGCTGTTTTATGAGAGTGTGCTGCTTCAGTTCCTGCACTGAGAAGGGATCTGGGGCTTGAAACTTGATCAGAAAGAGGTACCTCGGCACAGCTGGGCTGTGCTCTCCTCAGCAGTTCCTAAAGTGGTTCCCCACTGGCCTGTGCAGATCTGGTTCTTTGTGTCTAAATCTTCTGGATTGCATGGGAAGGCTGGATAGCGAGACATGGAGTTAAGCACTGCTGCACTCAGTATTACAACACCTTAGCCCTTTTATGAAGCCTCATACTCCCGCTGCGGCCTAGCAGATTGAAATGATTGTTTATAAGCAGCTGAGTTCAGAATCCAAAGCTCAGATCTCTTCAAGGCACTTCAGACGGCTTTTGTCTGCGAGCTGTGCTCCCTGGTGGAGTATTAGCTTAAAAAGACACTCTTATGAAATAGTCATAAAAGCAGCTAGATATGTTTGGTTTACTTCAATTAACTAAAAACTATCCAAATCCTACATGTTCCTCAGCTACAGGCTCTTACCCTGAAGAAGATGGAAGAAAACTGCTTTAATTTTGCATGGGTGTATAAGCATGCCTCCAGCGATGCTCGGCACCCAGCCTGCCTTGCTGGAGCTCATGAGGCTGTCATGGCAGTATGGAGGTGGCTCTGAGAAAAAGCAAAATGTATTCTGCTGCCAGGCGAGGCTTGGCTTGGCTCAGCTCAGCTCTGCTCTGCTCTGTGCTCTGCAAAACTGAGGTACCATAGGAGGGGTGAGACCAGCATTTCGAAGCTTTTCATGGAGACAGGCGTCCCTGCCTAGGAGCACTCAGGCTGTAGCAGGGTGAAGTCAGGACCTAGGGCTGCACTGGGAGTTGCCAGAGATGCTTTAGTTTAAAAAACAGCAAAAAACTCTCAACCAACCAACCAAGAAAAAAAAAACAAACCAACAAAAAAACCCCAAACCAACCCAAACAGAATAAAAGACATTCCAGAGAAAGTGTTAGAAAGCACATTTCCCTTCAGAAGTGTCTTATGGAGAGGCTGCTATTCCCATTATAAGACAGATGATGTAATTATGACAGGTATATGTTTAGATCTGTAGTTTAATTAGTTTGCACATGGTAGCCTAGGTTCATCTGGCTTACACCAAAGAACGTCGTTATCCACCCTATCTTTTGTTGGTCTTGAGAGCAACTTCTGCTGAGAGCAGCATCTTCTTCTGGACAACTCATAAGTGTGTAGATGTTCCCCAGAGCTGGTTCTTGGTGCAGAGCTTGAAGTGCAGAGTGCTGGACTTTGTGCAGCCTTGTTCTCACCTGATCACAGGCTCCTGCTGTTTCTCATAGAGAGCAGAGATGCAGTCACCTCCATCCTTGGAGCTTTGGGGGATCTCTTGAATGGATTCTTATACTTAGCTTGTCACATGTGTGTCAAACCCAGTGAAGTGCCTGGACACCTCCAAAACAGCCATTAAAGCCGTAATACTTCATGATGATTCAACAACCTACTTCAAAAAGAGCATGAGGAGGTATGCTTTGAAAGGGGACTTCTCCAGCCAGCACTTTAAAAACGCATAAGACACAATAAAGCACGTGTTGACATAAGTGAGCTTCAAAAAACACCATCGGATTATTTTGAAGGAGTATAAACACACGCAGGGAGTTATCATCCTTCACCCAACAAAACAATTACATCAGTGCAGCTTGGACTGGGATCTGCTTTAAGATCTCCCAGATGTTGCAAATGGCACAGTTGCTGATCGGTTGCTCTGGGTAATTATAAACTGTCAAATGAAGGAGGAAAGGTTAATTCTCAAAGGAAAAAAAAAATCCAAAACAAAAAACATTTTAAAAAGGAAATCTTTTGGAGGAATAAAGAGAGGGTTTGCTGTGAGAGGGTTCGCTGTTCACAGCTGACACACAGAGCCATGACAGCCTCCTCTTCTGCCTGGCTTTGCCAGGCTGGTGTGATGGACATGATTCAGACCCTACCTTATGCCTGAGCTTGGGCATGCTTTGTAGATGTCACAAGTCTCCCCAGTAAGGAGTAGCTGAGAAATCATGTTGGCAGCATCTCCCAGACTGTGGTGAGGGATCTGCTGCCCACCTCACTAGTAGGTCCTGTCTGCTCCTGAGGCAGGGGGTGCCAACCTGACCCTCAAATGGGGAGGGAGCCCTGGGCAAAAGCTGCAGCTTTGCTGGCCCTGGAGGGAAACAACCTACGTGGTCCCAGGGCTGGTCCCCTGCTTGGACCTGGGCTGTGCAGCTGGAGGAGAGAGCTCCAGATGAGGTGTCAGTGCTGAGCTGTAGCACAATAGGAGTTCAAGGCTTTGGGAGCTGCAAGAAGGTGGGGAGCAAGTCCCTGGCGCTGTAGCTAGGTGGCTCAAACACTTTCCAGAGTCTGTCCCCAGCTCAAAGGTGTGGTTTTGTGCAGCTCATAGCATAGAAAAGCTGTGGGCACTGGGAGAAAGAGCCCTGGTGAGCTTGTGTCAGGAATGAGCCCCACCTCTTCTCCTCCCCAAAGGTAGGTGCTACCAGTTGCACCCATGACCAAGGTATTGCCCTTGTGGGGTGTGCTCAGATGGCCAGCAACACCCTGCCTTTGAGACACCGGAAGGCACCAGTACACTGAAGAGCCTTTGGGACTCAGGAGCCCATGGGTTAAGAGATGTTTCAGCCTCAGAATGAGAGGGGATGTTGGAAAGCCTCCATGCTGGTATTTCCATGGAGTCACATGGGCTGGTGAGCTGCCTCTCCAAGATCCCTTCCAACACTCACTGTCCCACTGGACTTCAGCCATGCCATGGCTCTTGGCTGTTTGCCCTTTCCCCAGGTGGTGAGTACTGGTGTCCATCCAGCTCCCCACAGCATGCAGCAGAGCTACCAGCTCATGTTCATCAGCTCGCAGCAGCGCGCCAGGCTGTGAATGATCACAGGTGAAAACTGGAGGCAGTGCCATGCTGCTGCAGTAACAGCCTCCAGCACGGAGCAAGGCAGTGACCCCTCCGTGTGACAGCCCTACCAGCCAATGCTCCCAGGTGCTGTGGCAGAGAGAACACGGCCCCAGGCCCAGGGCTCTGGCTTCTATTACTGGCACATCACTGCTTCACCAGCACCAGCCCAGCGGGGCTGCTGACCCCGGTGTGGAGCGGGGTGCACGCTGGGAGGGTACGCTCGCCCACTGCTACCCAGTGCTGGACACAGATGTGGCTTCGTCAGCACACACAGATAATGAGCTCAGCACAGGCTGGCTGCACAAAAATGAGCCCCTGGCAATGCCAGGTCCCCGTGTCAAGGGGTGGTTTCATCTGGACGTGATGGCAACAGCAGAGAGAAGCATGTCACCCATCCCAGCATCGCCACAAAGGCCAGCACACCCTGACACAAGGTGGGGCTGTGCTGTAACGCTATGAGCACCACCAGAGCCTTCTTGTATTGTCTTCTTCTCTTTTTTAATTTCATTTTTCAAGATGACAACACTTTAGAGGTTTATGACCAACAGGAGAATTTACTACTAAGTCATATACTGATGTAATGAAATCTAATATATGCTGTGTAATGAGTTATGAGATGTTATTTAGTTTCAGGGTTTTATTACTTCAATCAGTTATGACCATATTTCCTTTTATATGATTGCTCACTCTTTAAACATACCAGATGACTGTATAAAGAACACCTAATAAAGTCTGGAGATGTTAAAATATAAATGTTTTAATTTTTGCCATAAATTTGCTCTAATTCTACCAGTGGTGGCTTTTGCACTGGAAGTGGTGCAGTCCTTGTTAGCAGTGCAGGCCTTGGTAGTGTTGTCTCGGATCCTTTGTGGGAAGGAGCTGAGCAACACGTTTCATTAAAAAATACAGTTAGTCACCAGTGCTCACCGTTGGTGATTACACACACAAATTGAAATGTTTTTAGAAGAAAATGGAAGACAGAAAACATTGATCTGTGAAATGTCGTTGTCTTAATATTTACCAACATAACTTCAGTAAACTCGAAGTGTTTAAGGCCATTTTGGATGGGGCTTTGAGCAACCTAATCTAGTGGAAGGTGTTCCTGCCCGTGGCAGAGGAGTTGGAGGTGTATTATCTTCGAGGTTCCTTCCAACTCTACCCATTCTATGGTTCTATGAATATACTTGTTCGTTTTCTACCAGTCTTCATAAGGGGAGAATCAGGCTTATGGTCTTCAGCATCAAAATCAAATGTATGAATGTTTTGCCCATGCACCATTTGGCAATCCTGTTTTTTCCACATTTATGCATTGTATTTGAAAGTCATTTGGGATAACGTCATAGCAGTAAAATTACATGGTTGTAAAATAAAATCAGAATCAAGTCTTTAATAAATCAGTGTTTGAGCGAGTGAAGGACTTCAACTGCTGAACAACTGCAGGAACCAAGTGGTTTAGGGTCCCAGCCATGATGTGTTTGTACTGAGTGCTGAGTTCTCAAAAAACACTGTAGAGCAATTTTACAGTGGTTAACAACTCTGCATCAAGAGCTTGTGTCCACATTAATACAGACAGCAGCTATTGCAAGACTTAAGCATGCTGCTGCTATCTAGTAAGCCACCTGCTGTGTGCACACAAAGGTCTCCAGCACTGCTGGTTGAGTCCTGCACGGGTGTTACCTGCGTGGAGATGGCATCTACATATAATGCATCAAATTAAAGTTTTTTGTTCCCTCCCCACCTCCGCAACAGGCAACACTCGCATCATTTGCTCAACCCAACTGAAGTGCCCACTGCCCCATAGCAGGGACTTGCTCTCTCCTGCATCAGGCTGGGTATTTTTGCCCAGGCCAGGTGCTGGTCCTGACCTGTAGACAAGGTACCATTGCAAAGCTGCTGCAGTGAAGTAAGTGATAGAGCACGAAACAGTCTCCTCTGCCTGCAAACTGTTGCTACGGGGGCTTAAGTAGCAAACTGTTCCATATGAGACCTTGAAAACAGTCTTAGCATCAGAGCATGTGTTTCTGCTGTGCTTGGACAAGTGCAGGACTCTGGTGCTGGGCTCACTGTGAAGCCAGCCTGTGATGCACTAGGGTGGGTGGCTGAGCTGCTGCATCCATGTGAGAGGGGTGAGGTGGCAGGAAAGGACCTGGTAGATGTGAGCATGTAGACATTTCTCTGGCCAGCTTCAGAGGAGGGACAGCTGCCTTCTCATCACAATTTATTTTAGAATTTGCAGTAACCAGAAATATTTTCAGCATGTTTAATCTGCCTTGACTGTGGCTACCGCATGTATCATAGCCCAAGTATGACTTTGTTTGGAGTGATGATCCCTGCTGCGCTATTGCTTGCAACAGAAAGATAGAAGGCAGTTTGGCAGAAGTACCCTCCCCATCCCAGCCTCCAAGCCCTGTTCCTGATCAGCCTGTGTCTCATTTAGTGAGGTTAGTATTGCTGTCATCTGTAAACCCCTCCTCCTGGTTCCACAAGGCAGGTTGTCATTGCAGCACAGTCCCTCTGGACAGGTGTTTGTCAAGTCAGTAGTATTATTTTTTAATTGTACGTACATGACGATGCTGTAGTTCTAGTATTTATTCAATTATTGATAGAGATACTAACAGCAGTGACTCATCTTGCTTGTCCAGTCTATTAATGTCTCTATCATTAAATGGATAAATTTTAGAAGAATTGCAGCAAGTAATGAAATAAAGACTTTACTATTCACAAATCTAGGATAATAATTCAGCCAAAGAGAATCATACATCAAATAAATGGCCAAGCATACTTAAAAGGTGTCTTTGTACAGTAACAAGGCACAATTTAATCCCATTAAGAAAATGTTGGCAGTGGCTCTGTGTTTGGGAACATGCCGCTGAACTGTTCTGCTGTAACCGTGGATGTAGGAAGAGTTGAGACAAAGCAGCATACTCAGTTTGACACGTCTTTGCCCTTTAGGTCCTTAATGATGCAATGAATTACTAAAACATTTCATACTGTTTAGCTGCAGAAACTGTCTGATACGCAGAAGCTAACTGAGAATGTGCTGGCTGAATGTGCCTTATCTGCTGCTTCATATGCAAACTTTATTTACATCTTCATAAGACACCGATTTCTGAGCTACCTCAAAAGAGCAAGTCCACATATTATTTTAATCTGCAAGAAACAAAATCTTTGCTCTATGTATCTTACTTAAAGGATAAAGACAGGTAGATTAGTTTCTCAGTAACCAAAAATTTAAGAAAAACATTGGGATTTTTTTTTTTAGATTTTATTTTTCAAGAGGGTTACCCTGTTTTACTTTGTCCACAGTATTTTCAGTAGGATCTGAAGTATTTTTCTTTTCTCTTGTACTTTTCTCTTGTCTCTTTCGCTTGTATGTGGCACTCAGCTGCCAAAACAATTGACTTCTCTTATTTGTTATTAAGAAGGATTTAATACTTACCATGGCTAGATGCATTTCTCATGGCCACATATCATATCCTTGGAGTTTTAGCTATAGATCTTGGGAAAAAAATGCTATGTGGATAGTTTAAAGCATTAGATTTTCAAGGTGAAATCACAGCTCATTCAGTATAACATAAGACCAGCGCCATGCTGGGGGGTCAGCATGATGGGGGTCCACTGATGTCGAGTGCTTCCCACTTCCCTGCAACTTAGCAGGGTGCTGTTACTGCTCCTCCCCACTCACACAGCTTTCTTCAGAGCAGTTGGCATTGCATTTCCCCAATTTCTATAAGTGCAGAAGGAAAATGGGTGCTTTGAGTGTAATTAAAATAAGCAAGCAGTGCAAGTCAGAGGTACTCCTATTCAGTGCTGTCTACCTATTCTCTAAGAAGGTCTTTCCCTTAAAATGTCAGCTGTGTGTTTTTCCTTCACTGTTACTTGCAATATCATGCTATTGTGGGATGAATTACTTGAGAGAGCTTTATGTCTCTTTGTACAGTAACAGTTTCTAGAAGAATTCAGACTGATGGTTCCTATAGTAAGACACGAGGAAATATATTTGAGTAGTCCATGTGTTTTATAGTGCAAGGTCAGAGAGTACACACACATCACAGGCTACAATGGGGAATAAGAGGGTAACTATAGATATACACACAACACACAAGCATGACTGATTATTTTTTTGGCTCTTGATCCATTCTCTGGCATTTGCTGCCAAACTGAAGGAAGAAAAAATGCTGCTTCCTTTCTGTGTGACTACATAACAAGGTTTAGAAACCAAGGAAAGCAAACAGGATGGTCCATGGCAATAGGATAGCCCCATTTTTCCTGCACAAGTCTCAGAGCTAAGGAGCTGGCACGAGTGCTCAAAGGGGCTATATTCCTGTGCCAGCATTCCCACAGTCACAGCCAGGATGAGGTGATTTCAGTGGGTTTCCTCTGAGGAGCAGACAAGCAGGGTGGCTCAGTGGGTTATGTCCCCTAGGTGGGCTCAGCACCAGTGCTGGCTCCTAAGTGGCTCTCTGCTGCCGACAACCTCACATTGATGCCTTGAGGGCAGCTTGCTGACAGCAGAAGCAATATGACAAAAATCAGGTAGGCAAGAGGGATTAAAACATGTAAAATTGTGCAGAATTTTTTAGGTTCAATTACATGAGTCAGGAGCTAGTGAAGTGTTTGAAGACCTGGAAATAATTCCAATTTGTCATATCAGGAGTCTTCTTCCCAGAAAGGGCTGTGGAAGCACAGGCAAGTGCACCATATGGAGAGCAGATGTCTCAAGGGAGCTGAAAAGGAGATACTTTGCTAGTACTAAAAATATTCAGTCCGAAGAGGTGATAACAAGTGCTTCTAAAGAAGAAGCAATTATTTATCATCGAGTAGACAATTCTTACTTTTTCCTAGAACACAAACGTATATGCTCAAACAATCTTGGGCTGTCGCAGTGCAGAGGCACTGATTCACAGCCTGGGGCAGAAGATACAACAGTAAGCAGATTGCACATCTTGTTTAACCATCTGCTTTTTAAAGCATGTTTTATCACAGGCTGTATCACATTGAAAAAAGGTAGTGAAACAGGAAGACAATGAGTTACTGATCTACAATTGGTTTAATTTACAAAGCAGTACACTTGCCTTTGCCATTTGTAGCTTTGAGGTTTTACATTTTAGCTCTTTAGTTAGAAACTGTGTCATGCAGAAAGACTCAGTTTATAACCTCAGTACCGTGGTGTTACATGGTTCTTGTAAGAGCCACTTCTGAGTACCAAACCTGCTTGAACACACAGGAATGATGTTTCGGAGAAGAAATTCGTAGCCGGTTTCAGGTGCTTTAGGAGATGTGTAAAAGAAGGATCCAAGTGAATGAGGAAGCTCAAGGACAGCTTGAATTTAAGTGGAGCTCTGCAATGTCTTGCTCTATAAGCAAAGACATGCAGCTGTGGCTAATGCCTATGTAAGTACCAGCCACCACATGCTCATGTTACTCATGTCCCAGGTAGATGTTTGCGTTTTCCTCCTGCCAGAGCTGCTCTGCTTCCCAAGCAGCAGACCAAGAGCTATTGACACAACTCCCTCAGCTCCTGCAAAACTCCAGCAAATTGCTGCAGGGAAAGATAAAGCATCACTGCAAGGTAGGCCATGTGGTTTATGCTGTAGTGCTGAGGTGAGACAAGCTGTAATAAACTGTCTCTGACAGATGTTCATCTAATCTGTTCTTAAAAACCTCTAATGACTGCACTCACCCAGCCCGCAAAAGTAGTTTGCTCCTGAGCTTATTCTTGACTATAATTTGGAAGTTTGTCCTAATATCTAATCTAAATCTCCTTTGCTTCCAGTTAAACCTGTTATTCCTTGTCTCACTCTCTGTGGACATCAAGGCAACAGATTTTCATAGATC
>JBCJKH010010483.1:0-48572 GCA_039877255.1 Loriculus beryllinus | reverse complement strand
GAGGACACCAGAACTGCACACAATGCTCCAGGTGAGGTCTCATGAGAGCAGAGTAGAGGGGCAGGATCACCTCCTTGAATAGGAGATTCATGATTTCAGCGAATTTGAAGCTTTCTGAAATTCAACTCTTTGGATTTTCCAATATTAAAACTCAAGCAAAAACAATTTAAAGCATTAGCCTTGCAGATTCAGCCCCTGAGGTAGGGAATTTTTCTTTGGAGTAAGGAGAAAAAAATACTAGTTTGTTAGCTTAGAGTTCTATATTATTGAATCAACAAGTGTCTAATTATCTATACACATACAAGAACATACATAAAATAAATGCATCAATATACTTCAGGGGTTTTTTTCTTCCAGGTTTTTGTTTAAGACAGTTTAAGTATAAATACTGAAAAGAAAAAAACCCTAGATTTCTTTAGAGCAACGCATTCGACTGAGACTTTATGCCTGTGCCAAGTTCCACATTTTAGGTGGTTTACTTTTAGCTTGCTAGTCAAGAATTCCAACAATGTACAGTAGCATGAATATTTCCATAACTTAACTGCAGATTTAGAAGTGTTAAAAGGCAAAGTCAGACATAGTCTCTGTATGACATGTCAATCAATAAGCATTAATGCAGAATTATGGTGTATGTGAAAACTAGGTATTGTGATGGAAGCACTTGATAGTCAAACCACTGGTGTCCCTAAGAGCCATGTGGTGTGCCACTTTGGTTTTAATTGAACACCTTATGTAAACAATTGCACAACACCTTTAGCTGATAGTGATGTTAAACAGGACTAATACAAAGATCCATTAGCAACCTTTAAAAAGAAAACGAGATTGTGAATTGCTAAGTTTAGAGTTACTGCTTTAACAGTAACAGAAAATGTTTCCTACAGTGACAGCACAGAACAGATCCAGCTTTTCACAATACCTGCTCTCCTTCTGTATTCTGCACCTTTACACAAACAAGGCTAATGAGTAAATTTAGAGCCTCTCTCGGTCTATACTCATGAGTGGAAGGTGTCTGTGCCCACGGCAGGAGGGGCTGGAATCGGATAACTTTTAAGGTCCCTTTCAACCCAAACCCAAATGTTCACTCATTCAATGATCCTACAGTCTGAATGAATACTTACTCTAGCAAAGAAGCACCTGTGTGTGCTAAGTGACTGAGCCCCCACAGGATGAGAACTTTCTAAGAAAACATGTGTCTGGTTAATTCCTAAATTCTGAAAATAAAGTAAATAAATGCTTTGCCTTTTGAGGTCATCTATCTAATCCTACAGCTACCTCCAGATTCACTAAGGATTGTTGCACCAAGCCCTAGTCATAGACCAATAACCCACTGCTTAGCTAATGTCTATTTTAATGCCTATTAATCAACGGGAAAATGGCTAACCTGAAAAAGGCAACTCACTACCTGCAATACTACTCTAATAGTCCCACACACACACAGCTCATGGAGTAAAGTCACCAAGTATCTAAGGGCTCTTACCTAACACAGGTAAATACAAGTTATAGATACACTGCAGGAATTAGAAAAATCGACCTTTACGACAGCAGTATCAGCTGCACAAGACTAATAAAACTCATTATCCTCTTTTGTCCTTGATCAGATGTATAAAAGCAGAGTCAGTTGTAAGAACGGTTTAAGAGACTGTGTTTCATGCAGAAAGTTTGCAGCACTACAGGAAACTGAGGAAAGAAAGCTAAATCAGACAACTACTGGATGCTGAACTTATCACAGAGGGGGTATTAAAAACGACACAACAACAAAACCAACCAAATCAAAAAACC
This sequence comes from Loriculus beryllinus, assembly GCA_039877255.1. Classification (NCBI taxonomy): domain Eukaryota; kingdom Metazoa; phylum Chordata; class Aves; order Psittaciformes; family Psittacidae; genus Loriculus; species Loriculus beryllinus. The sequence goes on along the minus strand of JBCJKH010010483.1, from coordinate 46,793 downwards.
ACAAAAAACCAAACAAACTGCAAACACAAAATGACTGATGCTATTTCACCATTATCAGCTTCAGACCATAATTCACCATCCCCTGCATGAAAGGAACAGAAGAGTATAGGTCTTCCTAGGCTGTATCTCATAAACAGAATACAACCACAGCCAGGGCACCCTAAGGGTGATAGTCCATGATAACTAACCTACTATTGCTTTTCTGCTAATCAAAGGGATATTCCCACCTCGCTCCCATCCATTTGCATCACTTCCAACATTCATTTGGCCTCTACTTTCACTAAGAGCTAATTAATGGAAGCACAAGACAGACCAACAAGCCCTTGCTAGGAAAAAGAAACCAGAAGAGACAAGTGACAGCATGAGTGCAGGAAGAAGCTCCAGGAGAGAAAAGGAGAAAACCCATCTCTCGCAGCAGCAGCAAAGAGCTGTTAACAGTGGTTTAGCCATTTCTATAAAACCCCACTCCTTAATATTAAACCACACTTTCCTTATACCAGGGAACATACTTTATTAAAAATTACAATAAAGTCATAATAGTGCAGCAAAAAGATAAAATGAAGCCTTGAGACCAAGACTCATCTAGAGAAATACTGTACGTTTTGGAGGACACAGGAACCATACCACTGTTAACAGGAAAATCTATCAACATAGAAATACAGGAACTATTCCTCTTCATTTTTCAAAAAAGAGAGTTCAACAGTTACTTAAAATACCAGACAATTTACATAAACATTTTCAAGATGACAGGGACAACCTGTTCAATAAATGACTTCAGGAAGCTATAATCTTTTAGCATCCTCCACGTCAAAATAGTATTTCTACATCAAGAACCAAATTCAAGTTTCCTCAATTTATCAGTAGGAGACATGGCAGTTTCCACATCTAGTACTGTCACATAGAGGCCAAAAGTTCCTGATGGAAAACATGCATGGTGATCACAAGAATGAGGATTCCAAATTCTCATTCCTAGGCAAAAACTAAGACATTTTCTTGAGCTGCTGATGATCAGCCACAGCTTGAGCATCCCCAGAATCGTTAAAGCTGAAGGGTCTGAATAACTACAAGTTATTCAGTGCAACTTCAAAATCTTCTGCTATAGACTGGCAGGTAGAGAACGGAGGGGAAACCAAAGAACACTATCTAGTGTATGAGGGTATATAGCATGGCAAATGTCTGACAGCACTGCCTCAGTGGTACACAGGCATAGAGAATTAACTTGCAGGTAACTTTAAATCACTCCTGACTTTCATAACAGTTACTCCTGCTCAACCTGGTACTAACTTCTTGTGAAGTTCATACTGCCATAGTGGGCAATGCTGCTAGTTCAGAGGAAGGACAGCAAAAAACTTAGTAAATGTTCTCTCACCCAACTTCAAGTGTCTACATAATAGACATGGATTTTGCTAGAGGAGAAATGCACTTACAAAAGAATACTTTAAAGCTGTACAATGCCAACAGGCAAGACCATCTTTCTTACAGCTTGAACTAGACACTTCCAAAGGAGCAGAGACATTCAGCCTACTTGGTGGGCTTAAAGTCCTCTTCCCAACAACAGGAACATGCCTCTGAAAACATGTTTTCCTTTTTTTCAATAATTTGTATTTTATGATCATCTAATGCTTCCCATTATTAGATCGCACTCAGCGTCTGCCTTTAGCTTCCTAGTTTGGCCTGAATTTGACAGGCCAGGTAGCTATCTAAAATAGCTCTTCAAAGCTGAAGTTGTTGTAGGAAAAATACCCAAAAGAGGTTGTATTTTGACTGTCTAATAGTAAAAACCCCAACAACCACACCACCACCTCATCTTATAAATTCAGGAAGTGTGGACTTTGTGTGGTACCTCTGCTCTCCTCACAGAAGTACAGCCAAACGTGGACCAGTTTGGAGCTCTCAACATTAAAAAAACAAACAAAACATTTTAGGTTCATTGTCTTAGAAGCCTTTCCAGATTTTATCTCTCATGGTCTCTAAAGAATCAGATTGAGCTTTTTTGGATGACTGTCACGGCAATCAGCACTGACCAAACTTGTATACCCTACTCCTACAAAGTGATTGAGCACGCTCCCTACAACTCACAGTTACACATTAGTATGATGAGTGGCATCCTTATTATAAGTAACCTATCTGTTCACATACAGGCAAAGCCAAACTTTAGCCCAGTATGGATACCTCCAGAAAAAGTCTTGTCAAAGTCACAGTCAAGAAGAGTACAGGTGTTGGTAGGAGTCTGGAGGTACTGGGGAGCTGCTGGGACAGGAAGGGAGGAGGAATGAGTGCACGATTCCAGAGCTGATGTGTGTCGGGGCTGTCTCATGGAGCTGTCCCACCTGGCTTCGCGCCGTAAGACCCCTTTCAGTCCCCTTATTAACTTGTGACACTTCTGTTCCCAGGCTCTGTGCAGCTTGCTGCAGTCCATAGATGTACTTGAAAGAAATGTGCTGCTAAGCACACGGAGTGCAGGCAGTCTACAGGGAATTCCACAAAGAAATGTTGCCATGTCTAGGTCACAAATATTCAAATTCAAAGAGAACTGGCTCAATTTTGGCAGATTTTCATGTAAAACCGAAACATTATAGCTCAGCCAGAGGCCACCCACCAACAAATGTAAAGTAGATGTTCCAGTGCAGAGGTGCATTACAGTATTTCAAAGAAGAAACTGACATAAAAAAATGGCAGAGATTTATTATAGTTTTATTTTTGAAAACAGATGAGGCATTTTGGCTGAAAGCTTTAAATAAAATTAAACTTAAGGCAAAGAAATGGCATAAAGTATTTCAGTCCAAAAGACTGCAGTTCAGAAAGTTATAACCAACTAAATACAACAGCTCTTCAAAATTGTCTAACACCTCCTATTATCTACGGCAGAGATGAAGGAAGAACACCAGTGGGAACAATGACTCGTGTGTGAACTCCCAGTGTCACTTACGCAGCAATGCACTTCGCTATAGAAGTTTACAGCTGTGCAGCAAAATAGGACACTTTGTCAATGACAAAGAGTCATGGCTATTCAAATTGTCCATTAAGAGTTTGCAAGCTGACGGGTGAACAACTAGACACTGTCGGGGTTATCTGTGTAATGGCCAATGTCAGGTTCAGTGAAACGACAGAGCAGGATGATCCAGCAAGCACAAATAAAATACAGAGTTTACCTTACTGAACATTTCAGCTATTTTCTGCTCATTGAGATCATGTACCATAAACACTCTGCCATCTTGTTTTCTCCAGAAAACATTTTATGTAAGGCAAATCAGAGTGACCTTGGCAAACCTCAGAGACATTATACTCAATTGCAAGACTTCAAAGCCTTCGTCTTGTACAATGGTACACTCCATCCTGAGTGTAGAGAGTAGAGGCAGTGAACTAGAAAGTGAAGCAATATGGACATATACTGTAGTCAATATTTTCTTAAGTTATTGCTTAAAATAAGGGACTTTTAGGCCCACAGTAAGCAGGAACTACAGTCCACAAAGACCAGGTATGACCCCTCAAAGGGTCTGAAGAGGATAAAAAACCTACTTCAACAGTAATAAAACACAACGACCGGGAGAGGTTTTTCTTCACTCTTCTGGACATTCCATTTAACCTCCACTCACACATAAATAAAACCAGAAAGAGCTCTTTACATCCAGTTACCATTGCCTAACTTCCACCATGGGCAATCTGAAGCATCATAAAGCAACACTACATGCAGCCAGCCTAGTTTTGGAATATCTTTCAATATAGCCACACCTGGTCCAAAGTTATACCTTTGTCTAAATACTCAATGTTTGTTGTCAGGTTGGTTTGTTTTTTGTTTGTTAGGGTTTTTGTTTATTTTGGGGTTTTTGTTTGGTTTTGTGAGGTTTTTCATTCAGATTGAGGTTTCTTTGTTTGTTTCTTTACAGAATAGACTTTAAGTATTATATAGTATTATATTTTATATTTGAGTATATAGTCTATTGTAGCCTTTATAGAATAGATGTTTAGTTGAAAGGAACTGTCAATGGTCATCTAGTCCATCTGCCTGACCAATTCAGGGCTGACCAAAAGTTAAAGCATGTTACTAAGGGCATTGTCCATATGTCTCTTAAGCAGTGACAGGCTTGCAGCATTAGCCACCTCTCTAGGAAGCCTCTTTCAGTGTTTGACCACCCTCTCAGTAAAGAAATGCTTCCTAATGCCCAGCCAAATCCCCACCTGGCAGAACCCTGCCCCGTTCCCATCCATTCTGTCACTGGATAACAGGGACACCAGATCATCACCTCCCTTTCCAATTCTTCTCAGGAAGCTGTAGAGACCAATAAGGTTGTCTATCAGCCTCCTTTTCTCCAAACTAGACAAGCCCAAAGTCCTCAACCACTCCTCATAGGCCACTTCTGCCAGACCCTTCACCAGCTTTGTTGCCCTCCTATGGACACAGTCAAGGACTTCTCTACATCCCCCAACAGATTTCCATGGTCATATGTCATTTCTACCCGAAGAGAGGGGAGAAAGATGCAAAAGCAGCAATAATTCCTTTAACAGCAGCACATGTTGGCACCATGTAACAACCCAGGGATCACATACAAGTTTGGTATCACCACCAGCAGCAGCTGTGCTACTACAGGCACACTGCAAGCTTCAGTTCTGCAGATTACACGCACATAGAACTTGATTTCACCTCCTTCTCCTCCCTCACTTTATAATACATGCCTTTGCTGCTGCTCCTCACAAAGTAAGCTCAACTCTATGTTCTTTCTGTGCACTCCCATACAACAACCAAAGTACATGAATACACAGTTCAGTCCTAGCTACTTACTTCCTGGATGTGCAGGATAAGAAAGCTGGCAAAGCCTTTCGAGCAGCAGTTTTCTACATGCACTTATTTGAGCCCTAGGCTTAGCTCCTGCATAGAGGCATTAACTGCCTATGCTGCCTGAAATGCTGAAGTACAATCACTTTCCATTAGAACTAAACACATGGTTCAACTCCAAAGTTAGTAAAAAGACTATAAAGTACACATACAAAGCTAAATGAGTAGGAAACACTGGATACATCTAAGCTTAAGGGATCTGCAAATGTTGCTGTATCGGCAGGCCTACCTAGTGAGATTTTGTAACAGAGGTAGCTGCGCACACTGATATTCTTTTCCCCATTTGGCTTCCATCACTGTCTCAAATCAAAGTCCAGATTTTTTTCCAACAACTGTATCTAGCACCGCAACTCCTGCTACACAAACCATGGTCTTGACAACATGGTAATGACAGCTAACATCAAGACTACTTCTCCATGCCAATACCAAACAGTTTGTGAAGCACTTCTTGATCACTCCTTATACCAGCACTATGGTGGTTCTGTAAAATAAAAGTACATACTGAGCATTAGGAATGTATCTCTAATAAGTCACAAAAACTAATGGTCTATGTTACATTTATGCAATAACATATAGTTAATTAACTATACTCCAAACAAGGTTCCAGTCTCTGCATCATAAGATTCCACAACAGTCATGTGGAGACACTGACCCCTGCCAAATATCTTTATGTATATTTTTCTCTAGTTCTGACAGTATCAACTTGATCAAATATATTCACAAATTATCACCTTCTTGCTTTTATTCCAGTTAACTGGAGAGCAGGTTTTCTACATACAAACACTGCTTTGGAAGCAGCCTAGGAAGTGCTGCGCAATCCATGTGAAAAGACACGCTGTACATACGTAGTATCACGATGTAATTCCATCCAGAAGTAGCTGCAAGAATAAAACTCATATTCATTGCAAACCCTGAGCCAAATAAGAGTGTTCTTTGCCACTGTGAAGACAACTTACAGTGATTAATGACAGAACTAAATAACCTTCAGAAAAGAGGCATCAGCATCAGCTGAATACTATCACACACTACTCAATGACTTAAGTACATCATCCCGCTGCCACAGAGCGCCACTCCTGCCTCCTCAGCTCCTCCAGGACACCAAAGGAACATGCATAAGCTAGCAAGGCGGAAGAGAAGAAATTCATGTCACCCGTGATGTCAGCATATTCTTAAATCAACAACTGCTAAACTACTGTCTTCTCCAAACTCAGCATGACTTGAAGAAGGACAGGGTACCATGCTGAACCCAAGACACATGACTTAGAGGTGCCAGCATCACTGTTGGCAGGAAGCTTGGAGGCAGTAGGCTTTAAAGATGCCTCGCCATCAACTTGCTCTGAAAACTGAAGAGCTTCCACAGAGCTGCTATCTGTTTTATGAGTAAGCTGTACCCCAATAACTTTCTCACTAAACTAAATCAGTTTTATACTTCCTTGAGCAACAGCTCACAGTAGATCTACAAATTGCCTAGGAAACAGTTTTGAAAACCTTACTAGCACCTACTCCTATGTTTGCCTTTGGCAGAGAAAAGGTTTTGACTCATTTTTATGTTCAATTAATCCACAGTCACATTCTACACAGACTGCTGGAAAAACTCAACTTGCTGGAAATGGTAACTATAATTACTGACCCTCTTCAAGTCAGCCAACATTAAATCGCAAAGTAGATTTTTTGGCATTTGAGGTATAACTTAATGGTACAAAGAAAAGCAAGTCTGAGTGTAAGAGAAGAAACCAAGCCAAACATTTGTGAGAACTCAGAAAATTAAATACAATCAGCACATTTAATTTAAGTACAGGAAAGACTTGAGAACAGACCCTGAATGAGGCCAGCCTCTTTCTAGATTTACACTGTGTAACAAAAAGGGCAAAACTATTTCTTTGCACATCTTTGCTGTACTAAACTTCAGTCTGTCAAACAAAGCATTAATATTAAAAAAAGAACATCATTTCATCGATTTCATAGTAATGAACAAATAATAAGCCACAGTTGTATGGCATTTCATCTCCTACATAACAACAGTCTCTTTTCTCCACAATTTTCAGGTTTGCTTTACTCATTCTTCTCTAGGATTATAAGGAAAGAAAAAAATAGTGCTCCTGTATTTCTCAGGAAAACAGCAAATGCCACTGCAGGCATCCATTAAGAAACTTGTGTGAAATTATACATGCCTCTCTTGATGAAACTGGCAAATCAAGATTCTTTTCACTTACGACAGGCTTCGAAGGAAATACAGGGATGGCATATTCCTCAACAATGCACAGATTTAGTATTAGCATGCCATGTTAACTTTACTAGCATTGAGGAGATTTGCTTTATAGGATCACAGGATGGGTTGGGTTGGAAGGGATCTTGAAGATCATCCAGTTCCCTGCCATTGGCAGGGACCCTTTCCACTAGACTAGGTTGCTCTAAGCCCTGTCCAACCTGGCCTTGAACATTGCCAGGGATGGGGAACTGTGTAGGCTGAGTGCTGATATAAAACTATTAGTCTCTCATATGTGAACTAATGTTTAAAAAATTATTTCAGAATTCATGGGCTATGTAGATCTCTTGCAGTCTCTGTTTCTACTGCTACACAGTCAAAATAAGGGAGTTATCTGCATAACTGAAACAAAAAACTATTTTATAAAACGGTAATTTCTGAGCCTATAAGCAAGAATTTACAGGACTAAGACTGAAGTCATCGGTATCTTAAGAATCATTTACTAAATAAACAGCAAATCTTCAGCTTATCCATTATCATCTATGATGCTCACGGAGAGTATTTTCTACCCAAATAAACCAACTGTATTGCTGAAAACAGAGCTGTAAAGTTCCTCTGGAGCTCATTAGCAACAAGGATTTCCAAATGTCAGTTAAATATAGATAGCCTCAAAAAGACAACTGATGATACATTACTATGCTAATTTTTTCCATTCTTAAAATTCTTATCAAAACTACTTGCAAAAAAAGCCAAAAAGCACTCAAGAAAAAAGAAAAAGCTAACAATGATGAGCAGGTATGGGGAAGGGACAAATCAAACACCACAAAGCAGGGAGACTGCAAACTTTCAGACCCCTAGAAGCTGCCTTCTAGACCTAGTGCTGGAAACAAGTGTAAGTTTAATTAACAAAAGGTCAGGTTTGCCTGAATTACATGGTCCACTATAGAACAAAGTGTTTTCCCCACACTACACACACGCCATACTGAATCTAAGTGCAAGCCATTTTTCAGACACAAATTACTCTGCTGGCCTGGACCTTAAGGCCCTAACCTCGCTTACTCTGTTCACAACTCTTAGACAAATATCAAAATTGAAAACTTGGTCAATGCAAGTGGTCACCAGTCCTCCACACAAGCAACTCTGAGTTATAGATGAGTATAATGACTTGATAGTTTCGAATTTTAGTCACATTCCTTCTGACAAAAAACCCTGAAAATCCTTTAACAGATGCTTCACTCCCAGAGGAGTTTGAGAGAACAAAACCATGTCATATGCATATACAGACTAACAGTTCTGCCGACAAAAATGCTAAATCCTCTAACAGATGCTTCAGACCCCAAGGAATTTGGGAGAACAAAATCATATCATCTGCACAGGACAACTGACACTGGTCAACCCAAACTCATGAGGCAAAGCAGTTTCCTCCCCTCTCATAGCACAACTGTTTCAGCATTGTAATAATTAGAATTTCTGACAGGTTTCCAGGTTTTCTTTTTAGTTCCAGTAAAGGGAAACAGAAGATCAACAGGTCAAGCTGAAAGAGTCCTTGTATTTATTCCAATAAGTGTTGCTGAAATATAATGCAATGGGCGATAAGAATACCTCTACAATACAGATTACCGTGTGGATTTACTGCACTTGCAAACATTTTAACTGAAACTTGAAAACACCATAAGAGAAGTTATTTTGGAATTGTCATACTGGAGGACTAATTGCTAAGCTACCTTTATTATAAAGGATAAAAGATCATTTTTATGCTTCAAGTGAGTAAATTAACTGGAATTAGAAAGATCAGTATTTCTACATTTTTACCAATGCGCAATATGCTAACCTTCCAGAATGAAGATTTTTTCCAAAAGTCCATGTCATGCATTCTCTTCTACAAACAACTAAGGCACCAAATGACACCACCACCAATCACAATGTTATTATCCAAGATGTGACAACTTCGTTAATTGCCCAAACCAGGCTATAAGCTAATAATATGAGCAAATACAAACAGGGAGACAAGGCACACATCCTCCCCCAGAGGCAGTACTTTGCAATTCAGGGCCTTAAACCAGAGCTTGTACCTCTGCATTCTCCAGGATTAACAGAATTTTTAACCTCATAATACTAATCTAAATTATTATCTATAGTTCGTCTAACATCTGTAAGAACCAGAAGCCTTGTTATCAAATATCATGCTCTCATAAATAAGGCAACCAAATCTTAAGGCCAATATTTTTTGGGGAACTTCTTCAGTAGATAGACCATATACATTTTTCAAGATAAAGCTGGTCTGATACCAAAAGTTGAAATCCAATTTACATTCAAATCTACCCAGCATCATGACAAGCTGCATTAAGGCCTTGACCTACTCATCCCATCACATACCCCAGCCCACCCTCTTACAGTGACACCAGCACCCAGAGTTAGTCTCGCTGAACAAGCCATCACCAACTAACCTAAAAGAAAAAAAGAAAGAAGAACATCATGGATTAAAACAACTGATTGATTAAAAAATTAGAAACTGTGACAGAGAATCTGGGGACCCCAAGTGCATAATACAGGTCCAAATCAGGATAGGCCTGACAGAAGCTTTATTAACTATGATCACAGCGACAGAACATTGGTAACACCTCTCCCAGTTCTCTGCCAAGTGGTCATGAAGACCCAACTTCAGGAAAAGGAAAAAACCAATCATTTCAATGTTAACAAGACCAGGGACTCATCCCTGGGTGGGATGGACTCCTGAAGTTCCTTGCTAAACAGCCACAGTTCTGAGGAGGACTCAAGCAGCAAATAACATGACAATATGGAGAGATGGTTTTGGTAGAGCCTATAGGAGTGGCACAGCCACACAGTATCATCCTGGCTCACAAGTGGAATGGTGAAAACCATCACAGACCAATAGCTTACAGTTGAAAGGAATGTTCTTTTACTAAAGATAAGAATGAGAAGTCTGGCTAAGAGGTTAAGTATTAGTAATTTAAACACCACAACTGTTTGGCAGCTTAAGAATACATAGTCATTTTCCTCTTCCAAACCGTAAGACCAATATACAGGAAATGAGATCTACAAGGTCTAAAATACTGCAACACACAAATGAGTAGAAATTTAAACTTATCGGGCAAATTTTAAATAAAAAGAAAAAAGCGTTCAGGTAAAATTGCTGGTTTAAGTACTCATCCAGCACATCTGAAGTAATAAATTGCAAATCAATTTTAAAATGCTACTTGTATATTTAATTGAATTCCACTTTCTATCCAAGTGGAGTTTAACATTTGTTTTAACAAAAGAAGTATGTAATTCACCATTCCCCAACAGAAATGTGAAAATTAAAGATCTAGGAAAACAAAGCACCAACTAAGCAGTGTAAGTGTTTAACAAAATCTATCACACAAAGAACTCAGTCAACTCAAGATTAAAGATAATTTGCAGTCTAAAATTAATTCACTTTATCCATATGCTACTTCAAAAGAACAAGAGACCTCTTATTGCACTAGTGACATGATTAAAACACTTCCTTCTTCACAGAGGCCAAATGTAAAAGCTCTCCAAAAACAAAGTTTAGTAATGGGTATTTTTCCATAAGCGAGGCAGTCAGTAAATCAGACTCTGCTGCACACACCTTATACTGCAAAATCAAACACCTAAGGTAGAGAGGCACAGTATACAGGTAGGTATAATAGCAGATGCACCCAAGGAGACAGAATTCAAGGCATCAGATGCTCTGAGACATCTTGGAAATGGAAGTCTGGAGTTCAAGTCCTCTTCAAGAAACAGGGTACCTGCAGGTCTGCCCTGTTAAACACATTCATCTTTAGCTAGCCAAGTTCCACGAATAAAATTATGTCAAACTGGCATAAACAATCATCACAACCTAAGATTTTGTTACTGAAGGCCAAATATTCCAAGAGATTCTCTCAATCCTAATTCATTCAACTGCAGTCCTTGAGTCTCTACTAGCTTAATGGGAATCTGTAATGGGTGCTAAGTGACAGCCTTTTTTATCCCAGAATTACAATTCTTAATCCTATGCTTGACACTTGGGCCTTGCACAATGAGGCCCAAATGATTTCATCTGGGAGCCAAGCGGACTGCTGCATTATTATCAGGATTCATTCTGCTGAGGAGGCACAAAACTGTTAACAGATCTAGTATTGCAGAGAAACTGTTTTCAATTGTTTCTACTGTATTTTGTTTTTTAAACACTCTTTGAAATTTCACCTCAGTAAACGTACTCCAATCAGAAACTGCTGAAGCACTTCCAAACACCAAGTTTCTATCTGTAAGAAACTGGTGCTCAGTACTGCAATATGTATTGAGATACAACAGTATTCTAAGAATGCCCCATGCATGTTCAACAGGAGTGAGAATATTTAGTTTAAAACCTGGGGGTTATAAAGAGACCTTGTGCACTGCACTGACTTTTTCCTTATTCTGCTGCAGCAACAAGAAAATCCCTGACTCCTTTGACTCTTCAACTAGTGTAGAGACCCCAGCTTTCACAAGTAAGGACTACTGGTTTAAATACTTCAGCTGATAACAGAGTACACAATCAAGTAGTAGCCAGCTAGCCAGGAACACACCGTATATGGCTACATAAAGAAAATACTTCAGAGTCCCCAAGAAGTATTACTTATCTGGGCAGCCTCCATCTCCCCCTCCTTCTTTCAAAGATAGGCTTTAAATCCCAATCTTTCAAAGATAGGCTTTAAATGTTTTGCAGCTGTCCAACATTAAGGCTGAAGAATTCAACAGTCACTGCTGTGTAAAAGCACAGGGTGGAAAGCAACTACCATGTCATCCAGGAATTCAGGACCAGTACAGATCTAGAAGGGATTCCTGACTGCAAACTTCTTTAACAAAATCTGGACAAGGCCCCAAGTGCAGATAAACCTGTAAAATTATTCTTTCTTCTTTCCAAATAATTCTACAAAGGAGTTTCTATCATATAAACTAGTGTATACTATGCCTAACTGCACTCACTGAGTTTTAGCCAACCTCTCACAGCCAAAAATACCAACTACTACCACTGCACACATTTTTTTACTGAGATTTTCAGGTGGTTTGCATAATCTTATACCCATGAAGTTAGTGAGCCAATTCATATTTCCTGAAACTAAACTGCACATTAGCTGATTCACCAATTAGGGTATTCATGAAGCTCTAAAAAGCAATCAAAACTTCATTTTTGTGGAAAAATTTAAGAGATGTCCAGCTGTATGCATGGAAAGAGCATGTGGGCTTCTCTCCTTTATTTAACTTAACTAACAGCTATGTTAGCTGGTGAAAAATATTCAGTGTGTCAGAGTTAATTTATAGAGCTGACAAAGTATAAGGGCTCCAGAAGGTATAGCATACATTTACTAAATTTTAAATACAACATTTTAACTAGATATAGCTCAAAGATTAAAATAACTGTCCAACAACCAAACCACACAAACACATAGCATTCCAGGGCACTTCTTATTTAATGGAGCAACTGCAAGTTTGCTTCAAGCTAATGCATAGGTTCACAGTTTTGGAAAAGCTGACAATTCTTCTGACCCCAAGCCCATAAAGCAAAATACAAGGGGTTTTTAACTAGGTAGACACCTTTAGAAGACAGTATGCACATCAATGCAATGCAAGGCATGATGAGATGGAGGGGAGGCACAGGAAATTTCTCAACACAACCAAACCTTGTGGCCTTAATGAAGCCCCTAGGCATAAATACCACAACATAGTACTAAGCGCTTACTTCCCCTTAAGGCGAAGAAACCTACCAAACATAGCTCTTGGGCAAACTAGAGGCAAGGAAATAAGCCTAAAACAGACAGCTACTCAAGAATGATTTAACAAGCCAGCCTATTCCAATGTTTTGGAATAGGAATCAGTATTCTAGGAGTTTACGGTGAAGCCTTTACATCAAAAATGTGTTGTTGGGTTTTTTTTTTCCATTCTACAAAGTTAAGAATGTTCATTTTAGTGAAGAAAAAGGTATCTTGTTTAGATTTAAAACTTGTTTTCAGTATTTGTAGCAGGGAATTAAACATCACCACTTTAGACCAACCTACAGCATGAAAGTTACATGGAGTCACCTGAATCCCATCTATCAAAAACAAAAACAAAAAAATAAAAATCAAGCTATTTAGCAACAGGCTATTACAGAACAAGGTGGTTTACAATCCTTAACAGAAATAATCACTATCTGTTAATTAGACTCAAATACATCTTACTTCAAACACCATGAACATAATCAGAAAAACGCACGATATACCATCTTGAGTTATGAGTCCATGAAGGAAACACACGAGTTGCCACATTGAGTTCAATGTGCAGTCATCCCTCTAGAACCTTGCCACAGAATGACAGGTTCCAAATGCTTTAAAGATTAAAAAGCCACCCAAAACATTTCAAAAAGAACACATTTATTTCTAATCCCTTACATCTGCTTTATTTCTTAGATGTACCTGTCATCATGAAAAGAGCAACAGAGGAGAAATTCTAGATAGTCCTCCAAGGACTAACCCAGCCATTTTTCCAGTGCTCTCAGATGCATGATGTCAAGCTATTGCATGCTACCCAGCTGTCTGAATTCAGTAGTTGGTTGTACTGCTAATTCAATTCTGAAATCAGATACAAGATACATCTAAAAGATACAAGACATCTAAAAGACCAACTTGAACAATTTGAACACACTCACAGCTCAGTCCATCAGGTCCCAAAGTTTCGGTTTCTCTTTTTTGTAGTCTGCTTTGCACTGACAAAGAATGCACCCCAAAAACATAACTAATTCACCCTGACATGCTTATTAATGTACAAAACCCACAACATAACAATAAAATATGTTCTGACAGAGACCTTACTGCTAAGGTTACTGCACTGAGACCAGGTCCACTTGACTATCCTGGTTTTCAGACTGACAACTGAATGAATTAGGAGGCTGTTAACCTGGAAACTCGCCTTCTTCCAATATCTCCGTGTAGCAATCTCATTAACTGGGGATATTCAAAGAAACAGAGGTTATGTTCAGGGCTGCATGACATCTTCAGCAGGAAGCCCTGAACAGCACAAACCTGCATGTCACAAGATCCTGAGGTGTGTGAACCACACCTCAAGATTCTATAGCAGTAATGTAGTTTACCTATGAAATTGCCCTAATGTCATCTCTGCGCACACCTGTGGCCCATGTGAGATCTGAACTCAGAAGTCAAGAGACCTGAGTAAGGCAAACAACATTTGGGAGCTGTGATGTACTCCATGGTCACCACCCAGTCACACAACCTCAACTTCCCTTCCTGCAATGGACTTATGAAAGGACATTCCATTCTCCTCGATAATGCACTGAACTGAAGACTTCTGGCACCCGTAAATTACAGTCTTCATGTTGCACAAATACTCTTCTGCAGGGTGGAATGGGACTAAAATTTCTCTTCCGTAAGAGTAGTGTATCTTGGAGTAAGAACCCTAAACTAGAAAGTTAACCAGGTTTACAAGAACCCAAATTAGGCTTCTGTACAATCCCACATTAAAGATAAAAGCACATCTAGAAAGGTATATTAAGACACTGATTCTGTAACCTCTTTTCAGTATTGGGTCCTAACTCATGATATTAAAAAAAAATCAAAGTGAAACTATTCTAAAGTTACATTTTAAATGGTAATGCACTTAAACACTAGCAAAGTAATTTCTATGGTACCTGCAACTACAGAAGGGTCTTTTTTGCCATTCACCAAGAAGGAAATAAGAAAAAAGTGCCCTGAAATGCAACTGCTCACCTCTAAGGGAATTTTACACTTCAAAATTAATTACTCAAAAGATGTCAAGAAAAAGTAAAAACTTGAGAAAACAGAACACTGACATGTCTTTAAAGCACGTGGAGTGTTCTGCACCACACTTTAAAGCTAGAAAAAAACCTCTCATCGTTTTCACTCTCATTTTGATACCCAGTTCACCTGTCTGCTGAAAGGGGAAGATCAATTTAAAGAGATAAGCAGTCAACTTCTGTGCAAGTTTTCGGAACATGTATTGTTAAATAAGGTTATATAAATATAAGCCTTAATAGCACTTTCCAGTCATATAACCTCCATGCAAATAGTTGAGTTGGGCCACATCTATCCCCAGAATGTTTTCTTGTAATAGGTGTACACTGCGCCAACAAAAGCACCCCTTAAGTTGTTACCATTTGTATGAGATAGGCCATACCTCTACCAAACTTACAAACTATACTGGAATTAGCTTCAATGGGAAAGCACAGCGAGTGTCTTAAGAAGGTCTGCACGGCATGGTCAGGGATCATACATCACACAGAATCACAGAATCAACCAGGTTGGGATAGACGTTTCAAGTCCAACTCTTCCCCCAGGACTGCCAAGTCAACCCCTAACCCATGTCACTAACGACAAATGATGGCATATGGCATGCCATATGATAATCAGACTAAAATGTATAGCTGACAATCATAGAAACATTGCAGAAAACGTCAACAAGGTTTAGAGGAGAGAGGAGGGAAAAAAAATAGAAGCATTCTGTAAGATTTCAGGGAATGGAAATGTAACTACTGTACATGCTGTGTTCATAAGAATACATGATCAGATGGCACAAACCCGATGAAACAAACATATCAGAGACAGAAATGTATTCCCCGGGATTAAGCTATTGTGATTCTGTGCAAGCCTTGAATCACGAAGTTAGCACCAGCAGAAATAACACGATTTACTGCTTCTACGATTCCAAGAAACCATTCACAACCTCGAGTTAGGTGCATATAAAGACTTTTACGAGTTTTATGTCAAAACTTTTATGGACGCTCACAGCCTGATGCTTAACGTGCACAGAAGGGGTTAACAAGTCGCTTCTGTGCCCCGAAGACTCAAAGGGGCACTTTTGCCAGGGTGATTCCTACACTGACAAACACCCGTGCAAGCTCGCCTGGAGGAGCCACCCCCCCGCTCCTGCACCAGCCACCCAATTAACCTGGAAGCCCAGGGAAGCGGCGGTCAGGGTCGGGGCACCCCCACCGCCCGCCTCGGGGCGCCGGCACCGCACCGGGGCTGGGGCAGCTTGAACCCCAACCCCCTGGGGCTCCAATGCCAACGCCAGACCTCGCCTGGGGCTGCCTCTCTCAGGAGGGCGCCGGGACCAAGCGGCGCTGCCCCCCGCCCCGCGGCGGCCTCCTCCCTCACGGGCACCCCGGCCCGGCCAAGCCCCGCGGCTGCACTCCGCGGCCGAGCCCTCCCCCTCCCTTCCCCCGGCTCCCTCGGGCGCTGGCTGCCGGTGCCGGGACACGGCGGCAGCTCCGGCCGCGGCCTCGACGGGCAGCAGCGGGGCCGGGGCTGCGGGGTAGGGAGCGGCCGCCTCTCGCCGCCGGGGGGCGAGCGGCGCAGGTCCCGTCCGCCAAGCCCCGACCGGGAGGCACCTACCTCTGCGCCGCGGCGGGGACAGCGACGCCTCAGCGCCGTCCCGGCGGCCCCGACATCCTCCGGCGCCCCGGCCGGGCCCGCCGCCTGCCGCTCGGCGCGGACGGAACGATCGACGGAGCCCCCTCCTCGGCCCCCCTCCGCCGAGTGGAAAATAGCTCCCCGGAGCGCGGAGAGCGGGAGCGACACCTCGCCAGCCAATGAGAGCTGGCCTGGCCCTCCGCGGAGCCAATGGGAGCGGCAGGCTGGCTGAGGCGGGGCATCGCGCAGCCTACCGGGCCGCGGCGCTGGGACTGACCCGCTACGATGTCTCTGGCTGGGCTCCGCCGGCGACCATCTTGGAGTCGGGCGCGATGCCCAATGTGGGAAGGGGCTCGCCGGCGGCCATTTTGGGTTCGGGCGCGGGGCGGGGCTGGGTCAAGCGGCGGGGACCGACGGGAGGAAGTGGGTTGGGACGAGGCGGGGGTTCGGTGCCGTCGGTGCCCGCCGTGCCCCGGGGGTGCGGGATCGGCAGCCGGGGCGATGTTCACCCGTGGTGCTCGGTGTCGGAAGAGGAACGGCGGTGGGGCGGCCCGCAGGCGCCGTGTACCCACCCGCACCCCCGGCCTCCCGAAATCCCCCCTCCGGGACGGGCAATGCCCCGTGCCGCCGCTCTGCCGGGCCCTGGAAGGTCTGGAGGAGCGCTCGGAGCAACCCCAGGGTGGGCTGGGTGCCTGCTAACGAGGTGGCTGCCATAGGACCTGCTGTGGAGCTGCTCCCTGCATAACGCCACCAGCTGCCCCAGCGCTGGGTCTGAAGTCAAATGGCTCCTTGTAAGCAGAAGGGACTGGTGAATGCTTACAGAGACTTCTGAAGGGATATGGGTATTGTTGAGAGCAGTGCCCTGCTCAGAACAGCTCCCTTTCTTTTTCCTCCCTCTGTACAATGGGGAGCAAGCTCACTGCTCGGCTCAGGCACAGATGAAGTGCGTTTGATCGCATCAGACAGAGCCATCACTCGTTGCTGCACCAGTACAAAAAGACAACTCAGCATCGCAAGCGGCAGAGCAGAGCGTGTCTTGTCTTCCCGCATCTAGCACATGAACTGGGATGCTGCGGTCTGAGGGTGGGGAAAAAGCACTTGGATCACCAGGCTCGGAGGGTCAGGGTCAGTGGGCTGTTCTCTGCTGGCAGTAGGGAGTGGAGGGCTGCAGGGGCCAGCTCTGTTTGACACCTCCCTCAGTGACTTCAGGGTGGCAGTGCATGCTCATCGGGTTTGCAGGTAATACCAGAGTGGGACAGTGGAAGGGCAAATGAAAGGGAATTCAACAAGTCCAGCACCTGGGAAGAAAGAGCCCTCTGCAACAATACAGACTGGGGACTGGTTTATAGGTGGGCTGGGGAGCAGCTTTGCAGGAAAAGACATGGGGTCCTGGTAAGACAGCACGCTGGCCACAAACCAGCACGGGGTCCTGGCAGCGAAAGAGGCCAAGAGCATCATGGGCTGTACCATCAGGAACACGGCCAGCAGGCCAAGGAAAGTCTTTATCTGCTTCTGCTCAGCCACATGTAGAACAGTGTGGCCGGTTTTGGGTGTCCAAATGCAAGGAAAACCTCAACAGACTGTAGCAAGTTCAGTGGAGGCCACCAAGTTGTCCAGGGAAAGCTGCAGCACTTACCCTGTGAGGAGAGGCTGAGCTAACAGGCCTCATTGAGCTTGAGGAAGAGGCAGCTTCAGCATACTTCTGCATGCAGAACACAGCCTAGCGTATACATTAGCAGCAAAAACCTCAAAGATGGAATAATACCCTGTATAAGCAATTCTGCACCTTGGAAGAGGATGAAAAATATAATGAAACGTACATAATTGATGTCAGTTGCATTCAGAATGATACTGATGAGGCCAATGTGCGAATTTACATTTCTAGAACAGGGTAGCACTCATGAAGGATTCATGTGCACCCAGCACAGATGCAGCTAAATTGCCACTTGGCAGCCCTATGTAAACAGTGCAAGAAAGAATGAGCTAGCAAGTAGTAACAACAAGCAAAATAAACCCAGAGCCAACACAGCCAGGATCTAGTCAGTCCAACAGTTCAAGAGGGGGAAATGCAAGGTCCTGCACTTGGGGAGCACCAACCCCAAGCCCCTGTAACTGCTAGGGACTGACTGGCTAGAAAGCAGCTTTGTGGAGAAGGACCTGAGTGTCCTGGTGCACACCAAGCTGAACACGAGCCAGCCGTGTGCCCATGCAGCAGTGAGGGATAATGGTGGTGTGAGCTGCGTGAGGGCGAGTGTGCCAGCAGGTCATGGGAGGCGATCCTTCCCCTCTCCTTTGCCCTGGGTATTTGGTATACCCAAGGGATATTCCACACCTGCAGTCCTGTGTCCAGTACTGTGGTCTCCAGTGCAAGAGAGAGATGGAGCGACTGGAGAGAGTCCAGCAGAGGACTGCTAAGATCACTGAGGGATTGAAACATTTCCCTATGAAGAGAGACTGGAAGAGCTGGGACTGCTTGGCCTGGAGAAGAGAAGTCTCCGGGGATCTCATCAATGTATATAATATCTGAAGGGAGGATGTGAAGAGGATGGAGCCAGACTCTTAACAATGCTGCCCAGTGACAGGACCAGAGGAAATGGGCACAGAATGAAACACAGGATATTCTGCCTGAACAGCAGGAAACACTTCTTCACAGTGAGGGTGACCAAGCACTGGAACAGGTTGCCCAGAGAGACTGTGGAGTCTCCATCCTTAGAGATAGCCAAAAGCCATCTCAACGTGGTCCTGCACAACCAGCTCTATCTGATCCTGCATGATCAGGGGAGGTTGGACAAGATGACCTCCAGAGGTCACTTCCAACCTCTGCTGTTCCGTGATTCTGTAACATTTAACATCACTACATCACCTGAAAATACTTATCTTTGTGCTGGGTTTGGCTGGGATAGGGTTAATTTTCTTCATAGTAGCTGGTATGGGGCTGTGTTTTGGATTTGTGTTGGAAACAGTGCTGATAACACAGGGATGTTTTCATTATTGCCAAGCGGTGCTTACACAAAGTCAAGGCCTTTTTCTGCTCCTCAGCCCACCTCACCGGTGAGGATGCTGGGAGAGGACACAGCCAGGACAGCTGGCCCCAACTGACCCAAGGGATATTCCACACCATATGGCATCATGCTCAGCATGATTAAAAAGAAGGAATTGGGGCCTGTTTGGCGTAGTGGTGTTTGTTTTCCCAAGTAACTGTTATGCATGATGGAGCCCTGCTCTCCTGGAGATGCTGAACACCTGCGGGCCGATGGGAAGCGGTGAATGAATTCCTTGTTCAGCTTTGCTTGTGTGCACAGCTTTTGCTTCACCAATTAAACACCAATTAAACTGTCTGTAACTCAACCCACAAGTTTTATCACTTTCACCTTTCTGATTCTCTCTCCATCCCACCAGGGCCAGGGAAGGCAGTGAGCAAGCAGCTGTGTGGGGTTAAACCACAACAATCTTTTCCAAGTCAGCAGTTACCCAGTGCTGACTCCACTTGTATAAAATTCCCTAAGTGAGTTTTAACTTCAACTGGTAGGCTGTTTCTCTTTTCAATTCCTTCTGTAGCAAACTAGCATTCATTTTCATGTCTAGCATGTAGTAAATATTTTTATGCTATATACTTACAAATTTTTCAGAAGTATAAAGTTTTAGTAGCATAAACTAGATGAGAGCACTGTCTCAGATGTGCTCTGTCTCTTACCCATAATGTAAATCCTCTTGATGCTTCCATTTTTCTCAGTGTTAAGGTTCAGCAAGTCACCTTCACCTAATGCTACTTGGGCAAAGAACCAGTAACTGAAAAGGGCAATAATCTACTGCTTTGTTTTCACTACCATATGTTTCATTGTTGAGGATCTGTCGATAGGATGGAGGAAAAGAAACAAAATCATCTGCTACTTGCTGTAACAAGATTTCCTAATGCCAGCAAAGTGTAACCAGAGCGCAGCAGGATGGTAACTGTGCAACTGGTGGTGACCATCCTCAGGCTTCACCAGCATGACCCCCACAGCTGTGGGATCTGGTTAGATTTTGGGAGGAAGCATTGTTGCAAGGGACCAACACACTCAGGCTTCAAAGCACGGTGCTACTTGCTGTGGTGTTTCTCTACTCGTGTTGGTATGGACATCTTAAAGAGCTGTATCAGTAAGATTCTGAGAAGGAAATGAGGAAACCAGGGGCCATTGTGGATGCTCCAGACTATGAAGCTGCAATGAGTCTATTAAAAGAAGTCAGATCACGTCCTTTCTCAGGATGTGCACACCCCCTTGAATGCAGACCAGTTCTCTGGGGAATCATCTGGGCAATCTCTTCATTCGTATGGCAGTTCATTTTCTCGATGGACGGCAGCGATCCATTCATTTTGAGAGGACAAGGAGACACTGAGGAAACAGGGATTGGAAGAAGGTGATCAGAGGCTGGAAAGTGAGTAGGCTGCTACCTCCCACGTTGGCTTGCTTTCATCTTTCAATGTTTATTTCCCAGGCATGCCGCCAGCTCCCGTGCTTGCTGCCAACAATGCAGCGCGGCACTGCCGGGCACACCATGCACAGTGCCCTCAGCCTGCCACTCCGGGGTGACACTGCCCACTTGCTATCAGGCACCATGGTTGCTTCACCAGCCCTGAGCTGCCACATTAACTGCTTTTCCCAGCCCAGCTCTGCTGGATCGTCACTTGTCAGTATGTCTTTGACTGATCCCGGTTCTGCATGAAATACTGCCTGACCCTGGCATGCTCTGCAGCTCTGACTCTATCCCACTTCCTTCTTCAAGGTTTATCCCCTCTGTAGCCCACAGTAATTCTGAGAAAGCAAATGCAGGCATAGACCTTAAATAAAACCTCTTAATTCCAAATGGGACTTCACAAAGTTTGACCAAGTTAGTCAAGGCATACTAGGCAAGGCATACTAGACCAAGGCAAACCAGGTCCCCTCACTCCTAGCAGCAGTATCAGTCACATACCACACCTCAGTGTGCCAGAGTTGTAAAATCAAGTTGTAGGTCAGCAAAGCAAAATAGTGTCCTTGCAATTGTGGCTAGCAATGCAAGCAGCCTTCTCTGCAGCCCCGGCATCCCTTCCCTGTGCCCAGTAGTCTCTGTGTGAGAACCATGGTACAGCTATTAGTGGCAGGACTTCCCTGTGCTAGGGTGCTTCTTCCAGGCCACAGTGACACACAGTCAGAAGACTGCCCATTAGTCAGAGCAGTGTAATCATTTGATGCTATCTCCTTACTTCCAGGCTTTTTCCCTTCAGACTGGAACTAGATGAACACTCCTCTGTCCTTCAGCCAGGCAGAAGAGAAGCATTAGTGATGGAAAATCTAAGATAAAAGCAGGGCAAGAGAGCTGGAGTAAAACAATAACCGCTTTCATTATCCTGCTGATGAAATCTTGGTGTCTGCGGATAAATCCTGTCCGCAAAGGACTCCTTGAAGCAAAAGGATGTTGAGCATATACTAGATAAACCACAAGACTTGGGAAGAGTGACTTACAATAGGGACAAAGTCCTCTGCAAAGCAAAAGTGCTCACACAAGTGGGGTCTTGCCCTGTGTCTAAGTCAACAAAAACAATCCCAACCCAGGCCAGATTTAGGATTAAGAACCCCATCAGCAGGCCAGCCAGTTCCCTGCAGCTGAGCACCTTGAGCTACCAAGTGCAACCTTGCTTTACCTTTACTGACCTCTGACGGTTTCACTTGCACATAAGATCAGGCACAGCATGGTAATTTGGATGTTTGCAAGCATACTCACTGTTAATTTTACAGGACAAAATGTTTCATAGAAGGCAAATCTGCACTTCAAGATGTGAGAACCTCTGGTATCAGAAGAGAAATGTATTTCTGAAATGCTGACCTGAATATCCAGCACACTTGCCCTGGCCAGGGACTTCCCTTTGAAGAAAGACAAGGTTGCAATGACTGAAACCAAGCCAGGGAGACAAAGGTTTCTAATCTGGGCTAACTGAAGATTACTACACGTAGAGGGGCACGAAATAAAGATACCCTGTATTATAATCACTATGGCAGAGGGAGAGCTCGGACTCGGTTAATTGCTTTCCCTTTGCCTTCTACCTACTCTGGTGCAGCTGAGCTGGGAGGAAAACCTAGAAGCCTTTCTGGATTTTTCTGATGCTGAGTCATTTGGGTGGATGAAATAAGGACATCTATGATGCTCCTTTCTCCATCACTGCATACCTTGAATGAGCATTGACAACAGGGCTGAAACATCAGCTGTCTGATTCAGTGGCAGGTTCCCCACTTCACACAAGTGTTAATAGCGATTCCTCCTGCCAGGCAAAGGACAGCCAGGCTCCAGGACAGCTTCAGGCAGGCACAGTGCATACAGTGACATTCAAAAGTACTCTGACATGTCCGAGCACCACCCAGGACTCTAGGATCTTGGTCTTGATCTTTCTTTTACTGAGTAATACAAAACAACTGCTAGAACCAGTTCCAAGCCTACCCTCTTTTGCTTACATGCTTGTTCATTAAGTAGCTTCCAATCCATCTCAAGAGTCCAGAAGTCTTGCAGGTGGAAGGATGGTAACATTTGAAAATGTTTTCCTTTGAAATGGATTTATTTGTGATCTATTCTGGCGCTCCATTGCTGATTTGTGAATTGACATGCTTTTGTTACCAGTAAACAGCATCTAACGTGCCCTTAAAATGACAGGATCTGAAGGCTTTAAGAGCAAGGTAGACGTTTTGCAGAAAGTCAGTGCTTAGTGTTTGCTGAAAACCTGGTCCCTCTTTAAGGTATTTCAAACTGAACACATAAAAGCAAAGAAACCCTGTATCATGACTTAACTTCTGAAAATTTTAGCCAGGGAACACTGTTTTAGTGCTGGTTGTGGAGTCATTAATTACCATTGCATAGAACGTAATAACAAACCAGAGCTCCCCAATGAGCAAAAGCAAACCACTTCTCTTCTAGCTTTTCTTCTGTTTTCTTACAGCAATAATAAACCATATTATTATTCACTTCCAACCATGAATGCTCTCCAGAGCAGCTTGATACTAAAACCCAAATCATCTGACTGGAGGGGTTTTTACAGATTGTTACAGTGGGGCAAGCCAGGAATGTTATTACAGTGGCCTGAGGCACAGTGTTACTCCATGGAAACTGAAAAACAGTTAAAAATTTAGTGTTCCAAAATTCATTTTCTCAAAGGGGATTTGTGGCACTGCTGAGATTAGAGCCATTCCTATCCAAGCAGCTATAGTCTCAATGAGACCTTCATTTGTGCCTATTTTGTTTGAAGACCTGGTTTATTTCACCGTGGCAGAATACTAATGTGAACTGGCATTTCTGTTGTCTGGACTTGTTTCGTTTTACCTCCTTTCTTTAGCAGCAGTGCATTTGCATAGTTTTTCAGGCTACAGCAACAGTAGGAAAAGATGAAGTTGAAACCCAGTTAAAGCCACCCAAATACATTCCAGGCTTGTATGTTTCAGTGCTCAGACACTGTGACTGCACTCTGTACTGCAAGATTGGCAGACTGTACCTTTCGTGATGGAAGACAAGTTTTCAGCACTGATAACAGCACTTTTCGTCTGCAGAAGTCACAGTCAGTCAGAAAGGAACAAAGCAAAGTGATGTGCAACTCAGATGCCCAACACCAGCATGGACAGGGTTGTGCTATTGCATCTTTCTGAGGTTTACAGTGAAATTTAGGTGCAACAGGTAAGGAATCAGTGCAAGAGACACAAGCCAAGGTTTCTGAATATAGGTGTGAGCAACCGACAAAGTTGCTTTAAAATATCTCTTTGTTCCCCAGGTCACTTGATTGTCAGCATAATATGAGTATAAATTGAAGCAGCTGAACAGTCCCCAGGAAGATCTATGCAGGCTGTATTCTTCTGTGGCAGTGCCAACCAGGAGGTGGTTTGGGAGACCTTTTGGTTGGTGACTTCACTGTGCTTAGAGATTCTCACACTTGCAAGAAAGGAGTTCTGAACTTGCTCTGTGTTTTCAGAGCACTGTGGTGAAGATCAGTGATGTAGGATTGAGGATTTAGATCTCTTGCTTTCAGAAGAATCTGCTTATAATCAGTAACATTCAGTCTTAGGGGCTACTAATGTGGTTTCTGAAGGCTGACAGCTCAACTTAAAGGATAGAAGAAAGCGTTGAAGGAGTTCATACCATGTCAAAATACCTGCAGGATTTGCCTTAAATGATCTTATGTCTGAGCATGTGCACGTGTGTATACATAAATACATATTAGTAACCAATAGCAAGGTAGTGAAAAAGAGAACCCATCTCAGGTTTTCTTAACTCTTCATCAAGAAACACAGAAAATACAAAGTGGTTTATTTAATTGTCTTGGATTTGGAGGGGGGGGGGTTGTAGTTTTCTTGGTTGGTTGGTTTTTGATTGGGTTGGGTTGGGGTTTTATTCTGTTGTCGAGGGAGAATGCAAACTGGAAAATACAACTAAAGCCATCATTGAAGAGAGATGCACAAATAAATATTACAGGCAAATGAAAGCATAGAATACTAATGAGCACAGAATTCATGTGAATCCAGTGTCATCTACATAAGGGTAAACCAGGTTTATGTTAAATTACTGCCTGTTTCCTGTATCAGAGCTATATGGATTTACTGCAGATTGCACATTAAAAGATGTTTGCCTTATAGTATCAAGACCTGAAGCTTTCTTTTCTTGAAGCAAATTCATAGAATCAAAGTGTCACACAATGGTTGGGGTTGCTTAAGCAGGGTCAGCTAGCATAGGTTGACCAGGGCAGTATCCAGCTTAGTTTTGAATATCTCCAAGGATGGAGACTCCACAACCTCTCTGCCTAACCTGTGCCAGTGTTCGATCACTCCCACAGGAAAAAAGTGTCTTCTTTTGTTCAGATGGAATTTCATGTGTTTCTATTTGTGCCTATTGCCTCTTTTCCTGTCTCTGGGCACTATTGAGAAGAACCAGCTTCCCTTTTCCTTATTCCCTCCCATCAGGTATTTGTACACATGGATAAGATCACCCTGCACCTCTTTTCCTCTAGGCTGAACAGTCCCAGCTCTCCCAGCCTCTCCTCCTATGAATGAGGCTCCAGTCCCTTGTGGCCCCATGCTAGCTGGACTCTCTCAGTATGTCCACATCTCTCCTGTACTAGAGTCCAGAACTGGCCACAGCACTTCAGGTGTGGCCTCCCCAGGGCTGAGCAGAGGGAAAAGATCACCTCCCTTGCCCAATGCTCCTCCTGATGAAGCCCAGGATGCTGTTGGCATGCTGTTTTCTGGGCACAGTGCTGCATGCCTGCATTCCCATCTGCCTGGGAGGACTGAGTCCATCACTTGAGCTCAGGAGCTGAGGCTGCGCCAAGCAGGTGTCCTTGCTAAGGCCAGCATCAGTATGGTGATGCTGTTACATGTTTATATGTTTGTATGCTCAGCTAACTAAATAGTAGCTATTAATTTTCAAAATCAGTTTTCTAAGTTTTATCTCCTAGGTCAGAACAGGATGTAACACCCTACTACCCTGCCATTGACACAAGGGAGCAGAGGTGACTAGTTTAGGTGGGATACCTTGTGCTCAGGTAATAGAGCTAAGAGTAAGACAACTCCCTGACCTCCTACCTCACACACCCACATACACACACACAGACACAGTGGTTTGGCAATGTAATCAGCACTGAACCGAGCACATTTGTCAGACCCAGACCTCTTCCCAAGCCTGCAGAGCTGGGCAGCGACACACTACTGCTATGGCTGTACTTGCTCAAGGTAAGGCTAGGCACTACTGCATTTACTTCAGTGTCAGCCTTCATGGTTGGGGCGATAGTGACAACAGTGACCTTTGGGACACTGTTGTTTCCCGCAGGCATACCACACACCACTCAGGAAACTTTTGCAGCTGCTCTTCTGGACTTCAAGTGGGTCAAGTCACTCAGGTTGCAAAATGGGCTGAACAAACTGCATGCCTCATCACACCTTCACCAGGGAGCATTTCCGTGAGCGCCATTCATTGCCAACTACACAGACCACTTTTGCATTTAGGACGGAGTCTGCTTTTAGGACGTGTCTATCAAGACCAACATCAACTCCAGGAATGTAGACATAGACATGTCTGAGAAAGCAAGCAGCAAGTTATGGTTGTTTTCAAGCCTCTTCTGAGGCAAGAGGAGGCCTCAGGGGCACATCTCAAAGTGTAAAACAGTGACCAGATTAAAGGAGATTTAAAGCACAGATTAAAGGAGCCCTTATTAGAGTACACATTAGAAGAAGTAGGACAACTAGAACATTTTCTCAGGATGCGTTCAGAACCACACAGGAATCGTTTCAAAGAGCAGTGGCTTATGACTAAAAGAGACAGTTTAAAGTGTTTTTGGACATCGCATGTCTCTCATCTTTACCACAGGTTTAGCCTTGCATGGGCAAACAGTCCAATTCCAGCACAAGGGGGATTTAATTTCTGATTAAACAATGCTATTTAAATATTGGCAGTTTGAAGCAATGGTACGATGCTAGATTTTTATGCTCTGATTCTTATGACCCCTCTTCTCCACCCGTTTTGCATTGAACACCCACTGGGGCTAACCTGCACGTATTGGCTGGGTAGGAGCATGATCTATGGTCAAATAATACTACTGGTTCCAGTGCTTATTTTTCTAAGCAATCTTATTGTCTCCAGTTGGGTTATTTCCATTGATAAAGACCATTCTTGTAGTACAGAAAAATACTATTAGACATTTTTATGCGTAATTGACAAGTGGATGGCCTTTTAGCTGGCAATATTCCTAAAGGGTTGTGTAGCTGTATGACTAGGATAAGATTTACATGAAGAAACTTACACATTCGTGCTGATTTCGCCTTTAAACTTAAATGTCAGAGTTCTCTGTCTCTGAAATATCTAACTCCCACTGATTCCAGTGAAATAGATACTAATTACCCTTTGAGGATCTAAACCTGGAGCATAACAGAAGGCAAAATATAACTCACCGAAATGCATAATAGAAAAATAATTATGGTATTATAAAAATAACCTGTAGTGCTGTTGTAGTGAATAATCTGCACTTAGATGTTTCCTTTAGAAAGATCTGCAAGATTTATAAATCTGGTTCTACAATGTTTTAGACTTCAAATCTGAGATAGACCGTGTCCTTTAAACTGCAGCAGTCACTTGAGTTTCATTTAAATTGGTTCAACTTGCAAGAATAAGTATGATTTTTTCAAGAGGGTCTATTTTCTCCTCTATGTATTTGATAATATAAGCTGCAGAATCACACAGTTGTTCCTGTGAGACTATCCTGCAAAGTTCTAAACCCAGGCTCTCAAATCAGCTTACTGCAGTGTCTGTTTGAGACAACAAGCTATATGGTCTGTCACTAGGAGTAAGATATGTATCAAGCCTTGACGTTAGCTACCATCTGTGGGAAACATCAGGAAAAAGTCACAATAGTCAGCATTTAACTCTCTGACAGAAAATGCCAGCTATGAGGCTACTCCCAAAATCCAGTTGGGTTTGGCCCACAAAGTCAGATTTTCATTTGTAGGTACAAACCATTGTAGTTCTAAACAGGCAGTTTAAACCTGCAGGCAGACATTGAACTATCCAGTTGCCTTACATGACACACAACATCTTTTGTGTGCTTTGGAGTGAGATGCTTTTAGATGTACTGAACCCAGATATCCTTACCTTAGGTTCAGTGGAGCGTAACAGGTTTCCAGGTGCCTTGTGGTCGCACTTTGTGAAATGAAAGCATTCAGGTAGCTTTCCACACTGTTCATCATATATTTTATATCACTTATCAACTTGCTGAAGGCTATATATTATAATCCTTGGAAGGACTGCTATGGCCCATATTGCTCAGAATCTCCTCAGGCCACCCAGGTAAAATTTAGATGGTAAATGAGAGCGGCCCATTGGAGATTGATCTGAGTGTGTCTCTTCCTAGGCTTGGCCTACGCTTTAGGAGTGAAAATTACTGCAGTGCCATCTAGTGCTACTCTACTGATCTTTGTGTTCCCTCTATAGCATTTCCAAGGACATTGTTCTGGATTCATTACTTCCAGCTCTAAACACTCT
The DNA here is from genome assembly GCA_039877255.1 of Loriculus beryllinus. NCBI lineage: Eukaryota > Metazoa > Chordata > Aves > Psittaciformes > Psittacidae > Loriculus > Loriculus beryllinus. Next base: position 18,322 of record JBCJKH010010483.1, on the reverse strand, counting down.
GAAATCTTGAATGCGACTAACTTCCTTGGGAACACTTTTTTCCAGGCAAGTCATAGTATAGATTATATACATTTCTGTAACAGACTTCCCAGCAATGCAGTAACATTGGCTCTGAGCAGTGTGACTGTGAACTGGAGATTATCTTGCAAAGAGCATGTGTTCCCCTGTCTTTTAAATGTACAATAGGAATGCAGAAGTTGCCTAGAGAAGGGGCCTGATGCCTTCCAGTGTGGCCAGTCTGGGTGTTGGGCTAGAGAGCACCAGCAAGGGAGAGGAGGTATCCTTGCTTACAAAGATGATTCTGAAGCATCAAGCCAAACAGTGGATAAACTTTTCCCTGTATACATGGGGTGCTATCTCTGTTAAAAAATCCACAGGGATTAGCACACTCCAGGACATGAAAAAGACTTCCTATGCAATTCTGTTAACTAAAATGTACCTGGTTCATGTAGCAATTGTCCCTGGTCTCCTGCGTTCCCAGACTAGGAGCTCTAAAGGATTTTGGTACAGGCATGGGCCAGCTGCCCTAAAAGTAACTGTACTTGAAAACCAGTTACCTAAGCAGCAGTGCCTGAAGCAAGGCAGTGTGCCTTGAGACACCTAATGTATTGAAGTACTTTTAAAGTATTACTACAAAGACAATCCCAGTGGGAAACAAGCACTTGGGGGCTTGTGAAAATCCTGCTGGGTTCTTGCCTACATCTGCAGAAGCTTTTAAATCTGACCTCAGCACCCTGTGGTCAAGTAAAGGTGCTTTGCTAAATGTGACACGGATTTTCTGTGCTGTCCTGCAATGTAATGTGTGATTACAAGGAGCTGCTGTGGCCAGATGTTCCATGTGTCTCCCTAGGTGGCTTATTTAAAATACTGGCAGCCCAACCAGTCCAGAACCCAGTGGGCCTAACAGCTATTTCTGTTTTCTTGGAGAGCTATAATGGAGAAGCATTTACCTGAAGGGGTTTGAGGCCATGCCCATAACAACTTGGGGGTGAAAAAAATCAGGTATATAGCAGGTTCCACTTAGACCCATGAACACCATTCTATGATTTCTTTCATCTCACAACCATTGTAGTTCAAGAACTATACTGGGCTTGCTCTTGAAAAGCCCTACTGACAGTCCCAGCGTTCACATTTTCATCTCACCTTCAATGCTGATCTAAAATGACGCTCTGTTCCTGAAATGAACACATTCACTTCAATACACAAGCTGCAAATTGAACAATAAATTCTTGCCTTATATACTCAGTGTTGAATTAGCTCGAGGTAAGATAGGAAGATTTACTTTCTGCCACAAACTTCCACACACTTGGTATAAATGTCTAGACCTTATCTTGTTTGAGTGAATTCATGTTTGTTTAATAAGCAGAATGCTGCCAACAACTTTATAGAAAGCCCCACATGGTTTTTTTACCTCTGGAATGTCTCCAAGCAAGTCACATTCTTAAAAAGAAACATTTTTGGCTCTCATCCTGCATCATTCATACACAAAACTTGTGGATGTGTCAAGTTTCAGATGCTGTGAAGAGCCTCATTGAGTTAAATGGAGCTGCTCACGGAATAAAATGTTAAGCATCTGTACAAATTTCACCAGGTTTAGGACTTCCATTTGAGATCCGTTTACATGTTATTGACCTTCACTTTGAAAGGACCCCTGCCCACCATTCAGTCTGTGTGTGTCCAACACTTTCTGCAGCTGTTCTAGGATTACCCCAGCCTGAATTTGCTGGAACATCTTATGGGATCCTGCAAACTGTGCAGGAGGAAACTGCAGGTAGGGCACCCACCATCTGTATCTTTTGCAGGTCAAGAGGGCAATACATCATCCTTTGGACAATATTAATAGGGTTAGTGACAGAAGAATTTGATCCAATAAGGTGTCTAAAGTGCACTCAGCAGAAGTAAGGACTGAGTGCAAATAACTTTAATTAGTTAAAGACTTTCTAGGTGCTGCTCTAGACAAAAACAATCAATGCCGTTTGCAAGTGACAGAACGGTGCCATCGCCCTGAGCCTGCACAACATCATTCCAGAGTCTCCTCCGCTGCCCAACACCTTGCCAAATTGCAAAGGAGTGAAAAACCCTGATGTGAGAAGGCAGTTTTCAGAACCTAACGTCTTCCCGAAGTCCTTGAGGTGACTGCCTAAGCTATTTCAGAGGTGTCACTGCCTATTTTGGATAGTGCTCGAGTTAGAGAACTGAAAGCAATGATTTATAATTACCATCTGACTGCCATCCATTTGGAACATATCACAGGAACTGTGGGAAAGACTGATACAGTTTAATTTAGGGATATTCTTACTGAATAACTCTATGTTAGCTCTGATAAGAGTCTCAATTTTAGAACTGTGCTAAATGTGTCTTAGCGGTAACATTTACCAAATGTGCAAGTGAACTGTCTGGATTTTGCTCTCTTTTAGAGGTCAGGATTACATTCCCATTGTATCTCAAAAACATTTCACTCATTTTGTGAGTACAGTGTGTTCAATAGGAGCTGATCGACAGTGTCACAGCTAAAGACTGCACACAACTCTCTCATTCTTCTAGATGTCAAATAGATGTTCTGCTCTGGTGTACTTCTACCTGGTTATGAGATTTAGATATAACAGGTGTAGATCAGCTTTTCACTGTCAGGCAATAAATGTAACTTAAGAAATAATATAGAAACAGAAGGCTTTAAATATAAATATTTATATAGGAGTTGTACAGAGGGTGTCAACACGTAACTTCTGAAGATTCAGTGACATTTGGCTTCACATTTTTACCACATGTGATGTGATATTTGGCATATAAAGTTCTCCTCTGTGATCCTGTGCCTACTGCTAAACCTTTGACCTGGCCTGATGAGACTCTGGACCAGTAGAATCTGTCCTTTCCTTCCTGGATGGTACTTATATATGGTATCAAGCAACAGAGTAGGGAACCGATCATTGCTCTAATGCAATTCCTTTCCAAAGAGCAAGTACCAGCATGAATAAATCATCTCTCTCCACTCAGCCGGATGGATGAAGGTAACTAACCACTGACCTCTGTATTAACCATGTCTTTCTGTAAGTAAGAGTCACATAATAGGGGTGTGTGCATGTGCATGAAGGGACAGGTCAGGACATACTGTTACAGAAAATATTGGTGTTGGATGTTAGAAAGTGATGCGGGGAAACCCTGAGGTTTAAGAAGGTGAAGAAAGGAAGGAGCAAGTGTATAGGAAGGAGGCTGCAAAGAGGAGGGCAAGAGTGAAAATCAAGATGGGCAGGGAGAGTAAAGAGTGAGTGAATAATCTGAAGGAGAAGCAGCAAACAGCAGCAATGGGCCAGATAAATGGCAGCTGGTGCAGAAATGTCCCCTGGACACCCACAGGGGACATCCCAGATTTTGAAGTTCAGGGCATGGTTGTGTCCAGGAGGACCAGGTCATTCCCAGCTGCTGCTCTGCATCTCTTTAGACAATGGGAGAAAAGAAAGTGTTTGAAGGCTATGGCTTTTACTCCCTGATCTCAGCCTTGAATGGCTGCTTTGAGGAAGAAAGAGATTTTCAACTGCTGACAGAGAGAAAGGAACCACACAGGACATAGGAGTGGAGCCCCAATGTCACTTGTGATTTTATTTCAGGCTGCCTGCCAACACCTATTGTATTTATTTTTCTGGTTACTGTTGGATAATATTAAGATATGTGTCAAGTTGTGACCTGTTAAAGGTGTTCAGACAGCTTTCTGTCCTAGGCAGAGAACAGATTTTGCCACTCCCTCGTTTAAAGGCTTTATACGGCCACAGGCTGGCTGTGAGTGCAGTGGAGCATCCAACTAGAGCGGAATGGGGTGGAAATGGTCTCTCATAAACACAGGTGAGAGCAAACAGCAAACTGAGCTGTGCAGAAGGCTGTAAGTCTGAATGTCATCTGCACATTGAAAGAAAATACATGTATAATGAACCCCTCCAGCCTTAAGACTTCAAACTCTCACCCCAGATAATTCTTTATCCCTTATCCCATCATCTGTAAGAGTGAAGCAATTGGTAAAGGCTCACAGGATACTGTTACTTAGGGCTTCAGTGCAAAGGTGCTGCAGCACCCATCTCCCTGAGGCATGGAGTCCTCTGTCAGCAGCAGGGTCCCAGAGTTAGTGCTCTAAAGCAGCTCAGCTGGCCAGCCTGTGGGGCAAGGGAAGGATGGAGGGAGTTATTTTACCCATTCATTCTCTGTTCCCTGCTTTCAAGCAATAATGCATGGGCAAGTTGGCTTTCATAACTCAATACAGATGATCTGATAGTTAATAAGAGTTTGCTTTGAAAAGAACTGACACGATTGCCAGCTCTGGAACCAGTCCTGTGAAGAGTATCCCATTTCTAACACACCCATCTCTCAGTGGCACCATTTCCTTTCCCCTCTATTTAATAGATTCATTTTCATCCTTTATTACCATTCCTTTAGCTTTACACAGTTCACTGCTGTAACTCCAAATAATCTCCATCTGGAATATCACTTTGTCTCTCTTTTTTCATATTACTGGGAACTCATTTAATTTTGTCAGCGTTTCAGTTTAACTCTGCCTTCAGGTTTTTATTTATTTAAAAAAATAGATGTTGGTGGTTACTGGAAGGTTTCTGACTGCATTAGCTTCTCATTCTGATTTAAAGGTACCACATGCTAAAAGCTCAGCAGCTCAGTTCTCTCATTGTCAGAAGATGCTCATTCCTATTAGTGTTTGAACTCAGCTTTCAGAATATATACAAAGATGGTCATATCTATTTTCAGCATGCTCTGAACTTAAATTGCTGATTAAGGGGGTTTACAAAGTACTTCAGGAACTTATTACACTATGAATGAAGACAACTGATTGTTTCATTTTCCCTTCAATTTCCCTTCAAACTGAATGCACTTGAAATCTCTGACTTTCTCAGCCATCCTTTCACACAGTATAGAATTATGTTGCTATTACAGCAGGTTAATACCTCCTGGTGCAGCAATACAGCTCTCTCTGATCTGAGGGATTATATGTAGATCTCTCTTAACATTTTTCCCCTTCCTTGGGCCTAAAATTTGGCAGATTCATACTCTGCTCAGAGCGGTTTCTGTAATATGACTGAAATAGGGTTTATGATGAAGTGAGCCAAGAAAAGGACTTAGAAATTATTCTTTTCTATCCACTTAGCATTGCTGCATGGTTTGAGATTGTCTCGCATAAAAATAAATGCTCAGTTTGCTGATGTGCCTTCTGTGATCTTCAGTAAGTATTGTTAAAATGGAGAAGTTTCAAGAGAAGTTTCCACTCTCTTCAATTTTCAATAGTCTCCCCTTATCCAACACTGTAGATCTCATTCTGGGCTTCTCCATGTAACTTGAGGAAATTCTGCTCCAATACATAGAGCTTTCCTTCAGCAAGAGGGACTCCAAGGGAAACCTCCCTACTTTCCTATGCTTCTGCAAGTCACTCACTTCACACAAGGAGTTCCCTTCTTTTGAGGGGCAAGAGCTCTTGGGCTTACCCTAAGGGCTGCAAGGAAATCGGAGAGGGCTGGCTTGCAGACCCGTAGGCATCTGCAATTTCAAAAGCCAGGATGGAATTCTTTCTACTGGTAGTGGTGGGCTTGATTTGTGAAACCCACCTGCCTCTGCTATGTTAAAATAAGACAAGATGATCTGTGATGACTCTTTCTGGTTGCATAAATGAAGAGGCAGAGAGAAAGAGCCCATGTTCTTGGGGAGTTCTCTCATACCTAAGGAACAGTGAATACGTCCACATGCACAAGAAGTTAGAGAGGCCTAAAAGACCTTCAAATTATTATTACCCAAAATCTGTGAACTTTGTGTTCTTTAAAGTAAAGGTTTTCCATGGAATTCACCTGCAGTTTGAACACACCTGACACCTCTATTGCTACAGATAGGAGATCTGAACAGATTTAGGACTTTTGTGTAGGAACTGCCTTCTGCTCCTGACAGCAGTACTGACACAGCACTGTGTCAGCCCTGACACTGTGGATGAGGGATTCCCATGTGTCATTCACTCTGTCGTAACACACTGTTCTGCCTCTGAAATTCTCTTCAACTCTTATTGACTGATCTCATCAATATGCTACCATAAAGAGACACTGAAAACCAGCTGCAGTTTCTGGTATGATATGTGGGCTTGCTAGAAAGGTTTACTCTTTGTGTGAGATATTTACTAATTAAATTTGGTTTAGAAAACATATGAGTTGTATTATTTCTGTTTAAAATTGCAATGATTTCAAGAAAGCATCTTTTTATAGCTTCTAGGCTCTTAAGGAACGTAAGTTTTCTATAAAAGAAGGCTTTATTTTTCAGAAAGAGTCGGTTTTCCTCCACATGCCAAAAGCTAAGACATTTGAGAATGAGAAAATCTTTCTATATTTTCATTGGCAAAGAATTCCCATTTCTTATGATATATGGCTTTACAGCTTTGTAAGGTGATCTGAGCCCCTATTATTGCTAACATTTATTTTGCTTCAGAGGAAAAATCAGCAGGGAAGAATATGGGGCTTTGCAAGAGACCAGAGAGCATTATAAGTACATTAATTATTCTGGCACCTTTCATATTCCTTCAGATAAATTTGTCTTAGTGTTACAGCTGCATTACAGTTAAATGCCAGTCAGCTTTCCAGTGCTCTAACATGATTTTCAGGCTTTAGAATAGCATCATATGAAATTGTCTGTCAGCACACCATATATTTTTTCAATAAAGCTCATTATTTAGAGAATTGTTTAACCTTATCTGCTCTTAATCATTTCCCTTTCATTTAAAAAGACAAAAATCCAAACCATTATTTGATGTCTCTTTAACTGACATATACATTTAATAGCTCTTTATAGATGTACAGACTCTTGAGAATGACTTGGTGGCAATGTTTCAAGTGCACTGTTGTTGAATATGCCTGAAGCTCACCTCCCATGTATTTTTCAGTCTGTTTCTGCAATGTGCTGATTCTGTGTGTGCTCCATCCCTCCTCTCCTTGCCTGTCCACACAATAAACCAAAGGTGCAGTAACAGGAGCACCAGGGCAGTTTTTGCATGCACTCACATGAGAATCTGGCCTTTATGGTCATATAGAGCATATTCCACCTTGGACAGCTTAGGATCTAGGGCAAAGCTATGAATAAAATAGGAACACTCCAGAAAAGAAATGAGCCTAGAGGCCCAGCTCTCACCTCCTTGACACTTACTCTGTAGCTACCAGCAAAGTCAGCCTTTCATACTAATATAGGAGGGGGCAAAACAAAGCTCTGAGTCTGCAGAAGACTGCATATTTCTGAAGTAAACAATTCCAACTGTCTCCAGTTCTCTTCCCTGTTGTCCTGCCCTGCACAGCCAGTTATCCCCCTACTCCTCCTGCTCCCACTCTGTTCCTTCAGTAGGTCCTGCAATTTTGCACAGGTCCTTCTCTCTCTAGGTCCTTCTCTTTCCCTGAAGGAGAGAAAGAGCCTTCTGTGACAAGAAGTGGATGCATGTGTTAAAAAAAGACAAGCCTGGTCATAAAGAAGCCATTCAATACCTTATTTATGTACATTCAATGTACATAAATATATATGTATATGCAATGTATTTCATTGCAGATTCAAAATGCAGTTAGTTTCAATTAGAGGAGAACTCCACTAGTTGGATGTAGCACCTCTGACTTGAGGCACAAGTAAACAAATCCGAGACTTGCTACTTCTGTCTTCTTTCCTCTATACATTGCTGTGTGAATCACCGAATAAGGATGTGAAAGTGAGTTAAGTGACTTATAGAGGGAGTTTCCAGAGAAACAAAGGTTGCAAAATTAGCTATTCCTGGATACATCCATGGCTTTGAAGCTTAATCTCAAACCCACTTCCAAGGTCAAAGTTGCTGTTTGTCCACAAGCTGACCAGAAGCCACTATAGACTGACTTGCTTTGCACTGCAAAATGCAGTTTTATCCACAATTCAAGGAACTGCATACTAGAAGTGTGTATGCCATATGCATTAATCTAGCTACACCCTCGGCCTTCCCCAATACTACTATTCCAGGCATGTCCACCTCACTTAGATCTGAGCACATCTAATGCCTCTTCTGTAAGGGAGAGAGAGAGCCTGGCTCCTCTGCTCTTGTTTCATCGGAGGGCACAGCCCATAACAGTGTTAATCAGAGTGTTTCTATACTGCATAGCAGTACATCTGTCCTTTCAGTTCCATCCTGAAGGTCAGTTCTGGGTAAGATTTTTCATCTCTTACATATGAAAAAGCCAGATTTATTTTTCTTCTCAAGAGTTACACCCTCTTCTAGGGCAAGGCTTGTCACAGTGTGTACCATAGTTCAAAGAACATTTGAGACATCACAAGGTATGCAGTCTTGCCTAATTCTTGGCTTTTTATTCCCCTGAGGCCAGCAGAGGTGGAAAGCTCTCAGCCCACAGAGGCCAGAGGAAGAAAATCAGGGCAGATTGGGACCCCAGGGGAAAGGTGCTACAGCAAGTACCAGGGTGTACCCAAATTAGGTATTCCCAAGACAGCATTTGTCAAGTGTGACAAAACCCACCAAGCACAGAGGATGCTCTGTTACACAGGACACGAGGCTTGATGGAAAGCACAGAGGAGGTTGCAAAAGAAGTGACCAAGCCTTTAGGTAATGGATGCTTCCCTGTGTCCATTTTTTCTGCTCCATACAGCAGAGAACCAAGAACCAACTCTTGAACTTCGAATAGATCCCTTTTGATCCTAACTAATTTTTGCCAGCCATAATCGTGTTGGGTAGACAACTTGTAATAAAGTATATAAAAGATAACATGCAGCTACAATCAACCCTCTGTAATACCTCTGTATTTGTTATTTTCACTCATGAACATTCAGATTGCCTGCACCATCCACATCCTAAACTCACTGAACACAAACACTTCCCAAACAATTTGTGGAGTGAGAGGGAATGCTACAGACATCTGTGGTTATGATAACAGGAGTTAAGGATGTTGCTCTGACTTCAGTTTCCTGATGACAGGAGTGGAAAACAATTACCATTTTCCCAACTGAATTCTGAGTTTATTGTCTTGGGAACATTTCTTGCGGATGACAGGGAAGAAAGTATCCTACCAGATGTACTTTTAGCTCTTCCACTACTTATCTCTTCTGCCAATTTGGAAGCCATTTTATTTGGTTTATTAAATATTACAGCTTACTACTGAAAATACCATACAGCAGGACTGGAAGAGCTACACACTTCACTACTGTGTTCAGCTCTTATCTGACAGGGTCACTATTCAAAAAGCATAGGCACATACAACTTTCAAGACACAATATGGCAATAAACTTCTCTTTTTAATACTGGCTGTAAAATCTGCAGGCTGACTGACAATTATAGACACCTTAGGAAGCAAGGTACAAAATCTCTTTTAATAATAGATTCTGATATCTATATTCTATGTTGGAGGCATGGCCTCTTTAGCAGGAGCTGTGTAAGCAAATGAATGGAACCATATGAAATGTTTCATTCTTAAGGCTCCATTGCATCTTCCTCTTACAAAAAGAACACTCACCATGAGTAACACACACACACACACACACACACTCCTGTTTCTGCATCAGGCAGAAAAAGCTTGTTACTGTCTTTCAGATATCTGCTGTTTTCTTTCACATATCTGGGCGGCTGGAGAACTTTGTAAGCACTTTACAATGAGGTGTAAATCCTGCCCCTGTGCTCCCTCCATACACAATTCAGTGAGGAATGTACCACAGGACCTGACATTCTGTATTGGTCTGCACTTTAAAAATACATGTGATATAAACATTTAAATAGGTTCACTGCATTTAGTTTTTACTGGCTCATCACTGACACCAAGGCACTACCTTGATGAACCCCCATGCCCTGCCATGCCATTATCTGTGTGTGATACGATACAGAGTACAGGTGCATGCCTCCAAATTAGCTCGGATTACCTTTGTTCTAATGAGAATGAGTGCAGTGATCCAGGATGGAAGTCAGAAATGCATGGAGGAAGGCAGCACGGTCCTCATCCAAGACAAGCCCCAGGTTGGTAGTCAGCCACAATGGGGTTCCTGCCTCTACTGCAATTTGCACATCCAGAGGCAGCCAAGGAATGCAAGGTCTGGGGGGGAGGAAGGGGGAAAGTAGGCATATCATTAAATTGATGGGAGAGGTCATATATATCTGTCACTGTGCCTGAGGCTTTCCTGAATTTTGACAGCATTAAGGGGACTTTAGAGATCTATAGCTGGAAGGGATTTCCTGGTATCATTTACACCATTCCCCAGCACCAGTACAGAATGGCATATATCAAGCTATTCCTGACAGATGCTTGGTTTTTAACAGCTTCCAGTGAAGGTGATTCCACAATGACCGTGACCAGCATCCCCTCGTGCTACTGCATTGTCCTTCCTAACGAGGAATGGTTTTCTCATTGCTAATCCAAATCTTTATACAAATTAAGGTACCAATTCTTAACTTTGTGCCTGCACTGGACATAGCCAACACTTGAATCAGCTTCATGACAACTGCAGACATACTGAGCAGACTGCTATATTTCTCCTTCCCTCAGTTCCCTCTTTCTTGTTCAGCCTAACTTCCTCCTGTCCTATTGCAGAGCTCAGGGTTTCAGAACTGTCTCTTATCTTTATTGCTTTTGTCTCAGCTCTCTCCAGTTTGGGGCTAAAGAGACCCCCAAAATTACCCTCTTTGGCTTTACACATCCTTGTTACTAACACTTCCTAGAACATCATTTGTCTCTTTTGCAGTTGTGAGGAAGGAGAGCCTCAGGGCATGTATCCACCAGGCACAACTAGACTCAACACAGCTCAAGTAAAGCGCTGTCAATTAGTTTGCACAGAGCCCTTGGTGTAATCAGTCCCAAAGAAAGGCTTGATTCTGCCCCTGGCTTTATGGTCTTTGCATTCATCAGATCATTTAAATCAGTAAAAATGGATTGAAACAAATGTAAATGGCAGAGGGCAGTGGGGAACAGATGCCAAGCACATCTAGGTCAGTTTACATGCATACAGAGTATGGGTCTCCAGACTGTCATGCCTATTACCTTTACCCTCAGTATGCAGAACAAAGAAGAGAAGGGAGTTCAAACCACTAATGGTGTGCTTTTTGTCAGATTTCTTCTTCTCACCTTGCTTCTACCTCCAACTGAGTAGAGGATTCATCTTGCCTAACTGATCTAAAACTGGTGTTGTGTCTGAGCCCCTTATCGTCCCCTCTGTAGTCTGAAAAAGGAAGAACTACCTTCTCAGCTCTGGATTCACCCCATTCCAAAATAAATGCCAGAGAAACAAGGCATAAATCACCTCTGGAACATGCTGCCCCACTCCCTTCACCAGCAGGGGATTGACCAGGACAGCCTTGGGTCAGGTGTCCTGATGTTGAAGGCATCCATGGAAAGGCAATCACAATTATTTCCTTAATGATGGGCCAGGCTTTCTAGTCCTGCTGATTACTTTTCCAGGAAAGCACTCATGGTCTGTTCCATGCATAATCAAACTCAGTCTTGAGTTTGAGAATCCATAAAGTTTAGTTTAAATGCTGAATATAATTTCTGTTCTCTGTCTTCCACACATCCCCTGCCTCTAAGTATCTATAACAGATTGTCTTTTCCCAGCTATTGCTGGCAATACCTCAGTAACCAGCAGCTGGGTCACATTCATGGAGTCACAAGAACAAGTCAAAGTTATCAGTTCAAATGCTATCTCCTCTCGCTGGCTTTCATTCATCCTGGCATAAACTGACAAAGGGACGTCATATTTTTTGCCTGACCACATTTCTCCTAGCATGTGGAAGGAAGCGTAATTTGCTATCACAGCAATTTTTCCCTTTCACACTTGGCTAACCACACTGCACATTTCACACAGATCTTTGCACTCAGCTGCTGCAAGCAACAGTTCCGAGGTACCAGAAACTTTGCTGTCTCAGCTCTTTTAGAAGCCATAAAATTCTCTGTTAAAACTATACGGTGCTTTGCTGATCTTATTAAAACAAACGCTGCGGTGGCAAACTCATGAAATGCAAACTGTAGACAGAAAAGCTTTGCTGGTAGATTTCTGCAGAGTAGCACATGTAATTATACAGTACATATATATGTAATTGTGGTTCTGCTTCTGCAGAACTCCATGCAAGAGCTGGAAGGCCAATATCATTCCTAGAAAGAGGGTTCAGCAGCAGCTAAATGTGGGAGGGCTGCTGGTTTGGTTGGGTCAGAAGCTGCCACTAATCTAGAACAGGAGCAGAAAATTATTTTCTCCATCCAAGCTGTGCTTGGATTTATCTAACACCACACTTCTTTCCATGAAAAGTATTGTACATTTGCCAGTAGTGGACACATAGATGTCCACTTCTGACACTGAACTGATCTATTCTTTCCAGTGTAGCATCATGGGAGAGACAAGGGATAGGAAATCATGAGCATGGAATGTATTTCCATATCCTGGTCTATTTGTAGTTTGTAACTGGAAAAATGTAATTGTGTGAAATTAATTAGCTGGTGGTCCAGAGCACCACTTTTATTATGGCTGAAACCTCCTGTAGTGATGTTTCATGCTCAACGGTCTACATTTTCAGACACTAGATGGTGCCAAGGATCCACACATAAAGAAAAGCTGATCTTTAACCCGTTCAGTTTAATGGCCAATATTGGCGTAGTTTGGTCTCTGTGTAGTTCTGTGAATGAATCCAAAATCTGCTGTTAAAAGGTCTCATTACCCAGAAATTGACGGGGAAAAAAAATCTGCAGAAGCCAGCTGTAACCCAAGTAAAATAGGGGGGAATTTCAGTCTACAGAGAGAACAGCAATTCAGAAATGAATGAAGTTTCAATACTGTGGCAAGCAAATCGTCATTTGAGTCTTAGCCTCGGTTTTAACCTGAGCACCCAAAACTTGGAGGTTGGTTTAAGCTGTAGCATATGAAGAGAAACTTTGCAGAAAGGCATTTCAAATAAAAACATTGGTTGTTCTTACTAGATATAAAAGAATGAATTGACCTTGTTTATAACTTACGTTTGGACACCGACTGCAAGGTTAAACAATGCAAATGGCTGCAAACTGTACCTGTGCCTACATAATAACAATGGTGATGAGAATCTTTAACTTCCAGATTTAGTGCTTCCTTGAATAGAAAATGCCATATTTCCTCATCTGAGACTGGTCTCAGCATATGATCAAACTCGAGGGAATGAGACAAAATTACCTTAACTTTAACTCAGAAATGCATGACATCCAATGTGCACTGCTTTGCTTATGAAACAAACGTAACTCCATAACCCCCTGTGCAGTTCTCCTGCAGATTAGCAGAGTGCACTGTGTTACTTAGATTCCATGAGTAGACCTGGTTCCTAGGATGGGGTCATTTTCAATCTTATTTTGACGCAGTTGCACTTTGGAAAAGTTATTTTAAATATTCTTAAAGAAAGAGAGGGCCAGTGACAGGAGATGAATCTATCACCCAACCATTAGGGACTTTGGTTAAAAACCCCATTCTGACAATCAGCCACCTCAAGGTTCAAGTCATGTCTGTCTGAGCAGCTAAATGCTGTCACATCACTCCTGGAAACCCAAGGAAGTGCAGGGTATGTAGGCAAGCACTGCTGACACTTGACCACAGTGCATGTGATCTGGGGATGAGCACAAGCTGGAGGACAGTACCATATTTGTGGGCCAAATGCAGCCTGGCTGCCCAGACGCTGAGTAGTTCTGCCTTAAGCATTCCTTAGCAGGCAGGGTCTCATTTCCTAACATCGTAATTGTAGATCATCTGCTGAAGTCTGATTAGCTTTGAAAGGCTAACTCCAATTTCTTGGTGTCCTTACAAAACCATCTGTGCAGCAACAACTCAAGCCCAAAGCCAAAGGTATCTGCAAAGTAAATGATGCTGCTGCAATGCTCAGTAAGCAAACCTTCCCCACTAGCAGGCAAGACATCAAATAAAGGCTTTAATTTTACCCCTTTTTTACTGGAGAGAAAAGGAAAAATAACATACCCACTAGATATGCCTGAATAGTATATAATGCACAAGTCAAACACATCACTCCCAATATGAGGTTGGGAATATACTCATCATAATTCTCCTCCAAAAGCTACATTAACAGTTGAGATAAACAGCTACTTCTCACAGTTTGATGTTCAGGCTCAAAAGGGATGAACTGGTGGATGCATCAGCCTGTAAAAAAGGATGCTCATTCTCTAAACTTGGCAAGCAGCTTACAAAAATAAAGCCATTTTGTGATACAGACCACACCAGTATTTTCAACCTACAATACAGAACTATTATAGAGCATTCAAATGGCCATGGGTGTCAGACCTTTCCTAACTTTCTTTCCCAACTTAAAACTAAACTTGCTATGGGATACAGATCATGCCAGAATTTTCACCTCCAGAGTAAGAACAAAGTGCAGGCTAAGGAATGATGAGATATTGAATCAAGACCACAGCTCATCCATCAGTTTATAACTATTAACAAATTTCATAAGTTAACCATATCTGAATTTTTCATTAAAAAAACCAGCAAATCTTAGCATTTACATGCTCCAGGAATAAGTTACAAGGTTATCTATTATGAAGTTATAAGGTCTAACCTATTAAACTGCAAAGTGTGAGACATTGTCACCTAGAAGACGTTAAGAACAAATAAGATTTATTTGAAAGTACAGCAAATGATCTAAACAAAAACCAGATTTGGGTAAATTAGTATGAGGAAAATATACACTGTTTCACTCTGTTAAGATGAATGGCATTTTGCCTGGACTGTGAGTCATGGAGAACATTATATTCTGAGTGAAAGACATGGCTAGGTAAGAAGGAAAGGAGAATAGTAATCTGGAGAATAAACTGCAGGAAGAAATAAGTAGGAACACAGTGAAGTGATAGCAACACTGCATGAAGAACTACTTTAAGACTAAAAGCTGAATTGTATCTTATCACCTTGAAAGCCATTCAAGTCAAATGGCTCAACGATTGTGCTGAGGGAATGAATCAGATCTTAAAGCCCAGCATAGGGTGCATGAAAGTGTAGAACAAAGCATTCTCAATCTGGGAGACCTGGCTCTGGAAAGAATTTTCAGCAGAGGTCAGATGAATCATAGTCTGAGCTCTCATGAGTCACTGCAAAACCTTCATTAACACTTGTAGACCCAAATAAACATTTACAATCCCAACTGAAACTCCCAGCTCTCCCACAGGGCAATGAGGGATTAGCAGAAACAGCCTGGTCCAAACACAACGCTTTGAAGAAAGTGATATGTGAGAACAGCCAGGGACTCAAAATTGAAACATTAATCACTGCTTCTATAAAGAATCCCCAGAATCAGTGATTCCATTTCCATTTCTCTGGTCACATGTGGACATTTTATTGGTACTTAAGACATTTTGGCAAAGTGGCAGCAGCAGTGCTAGCATCCATCCCCACACACAGCAGTTATCTCAGCTTGTGGTGGCAGCAGTTCCCATTTGCTCTTTTTTTGGTGGACTAGGGTCAGTCAGACCTCATCTGCACTGGAACCATACGGTATTACTGTAATCACCACCAATAACTGTTCCAAAGTAAGGACACCAGAAACACAAAAGCATGTCAGGACTGAAATGGGGGAAGCTGCGGGCATATCTGGGTGACAGCAGGACAAAGCAGACAAGCTGCCAGGCCACAATGACTACATTTTCTCTGTACTGTTTGACAAATGCAGTCCTATGCAGTGTCCTTAACAGAATCCAGCCTTAATAAATGTCATTCGTGTAGAGCATTTGCAGGCCCTGATTTGACACATCTCTTACTGACATTACCTAAGTCCTGCTTTCAGTCATTTCCTATTGAATGTGCTGATACAGACTGCAGCCAGAGCTGCAGACACTACATCCAGAGGACTCTAGGAAAAATATTTCTTGCAGCAATAACCTGGTCAAAAATGCACCTAATATTTTTTTACACATTATATAGCCTAAAAATAGGTTTGATAATTTGAGTTTGATTTGCTGCTGCATTTAAATCTACTCATTTATGCTTACAGCAACAACACAATTCCCTCACACGCTCATTTCTATATGCTTTGCCTAGATTTCTGTATTGCTGTATTGCTGTGCACGTGCCCTCTGAATTTTGGCTTAGCAATGTATGAAGCTTATCACCCAGGAGCTCTCCTGAGGATACCAGTTTTATTTAGATTCCATTCAGATTTTACATTTATGGCTAGACTGATTTATCCCTGGCAGTGTTCAAGGCCAGGCTGGATGGGGCTTGGAGCAACCTGTTCTAGTGGATGGCATCCCTGCCCGTGGAACTGGATGAGCTTGAAGGTCCCTTCCAACCCAAACTTTTCTATGATTCTTCTGGCTTGATGCAATGCCCAATGAAGTCAATGGAAAGTTCCTATTGACCTAAAAGGAATTGAATCCTAAAAGGATTGAGGCCCTTTTGTGTGCATAGTTTGATCTGACATTAAAGTTCGTTTCTTCCATTAGGTTCCCCATATTTAAAGTGGGTTAGGGACTGACACAAGGTACTGGACTGTTTCCTGAGGGTCCGCTCCAGCTCCCATTGAAATCAGCAGAACCCGTTTCATTTACAGTGGTGGAAGCTGAGCTAGAGCTGAACATCAGAACTACATTTATTCCAGGATTTATTCCAGAAAGTGAAAGCCTAATGTTAAAACCATATGGTTTTGCCCTTTCTGGGTCTTTATTGAGTTGGAGACAGGGTAATACACCAGTGCTGTTCACAATTGCATGAATTTCATGAAATGCAATCCATTGATTTAAGTTTCCAGAGTTCTGTGAAACTCTCAGCTTGCATCTTAAAAAAGAACAAAAAGAAAAATGTAAGTTAAATGCTCTTAAGACTACAAAGAAAAGTGAAAAACCATAAATCTTAAAAGCTCAATTACAGGAAGGCCAAGTCCTTCCTCACAGAATGATTTGTGGTAAAATGCTATGATTTTTAAATCAGCTTCATAGTTTGAAATCCTGATTCACTTTGAAATGCTTGCTATTGTTAATGTCTCTGTCTCACTGTGATGGATAATTACTCCCTGTGCCGTGACATTTCCCAAAGACTCTCAACAGAGTCAGCACTCCATCATGCCAGAGGCTGTCCAAAAAGCCAGTTTAAAATGGGAAAAGTCATGTAGCATGTCAGCAAAAGTAATTTTACCATAAGCTAACAGGCAAATGGATTTAAGCATGCCACTTAAACTAGAACACCACAGTCTGCCATGATCCTTGTATAAAATCAAACTGGAAGAGATTTAGGAGACCTGCAAAAATATCTAATGCATCAGGTTATTTTTTGACTAGAGGGAAACCCATGTCATATACAGAATACAATATATCTGCCAAACATTTATATATGCAAATGACTATACATATATGAACAGCTATATGAAATTCCAAGGCTCTGTAACTGGTACAAAAATGACTACTGGCAGCACCATCTAATTCTGGCTACAATCTGCTGCTCATCCACTGTATTCAAATTTCTTCAAGACAGAAACTATTGCAAAAGCAACTACTGCTCATAAAATGTCTAAGTGCTTTACTGGCTCTGCATACCTAGTTATCTTATGCTACTCTGCATAAGTGTTCATCAGTTCTCAGTGTTCATAAAAACACTGCTTGCTGCCTTAACAGGAACGAATCTGTGTTATCACCTGTGAATTTCCAGTGCATTCTGATCCATAAGGGGCATGCAGACTCTCCCACTAAATGAGGGGAATGCAGATGAAATTTCAAGGAACTTCTTGTGTGTTACTTATTATTCCGTATCTGTCTGCTTAACACCCAATCTACAAGTCATAATACAGTACTTTAGGTTCATCTTTTCTGGAAAACCTCAGTACAACACTAGTAGAACATGAACTTTTGTTTATGGCATGTAGCCTGTTTCGTGACAAGGGGATTTTCATTAGTATTTTCAGCCCAGAAGTTCAGAAGAAGTAACAGTCAACATGTTAGAAATCCAGTCCAGCTAGTTTCACTGGCTGACATGATGATACATGGACAAAGTATGGCAATACTATTTAAATATCCGTCCATCACTTACTTTCATTTTCTGTACATCTCTCCCTACCACCTACACTCTAAAAGGCATCTGGTTTTATTTCTCAAGCTAAGCAGGGAATGAGAAGCGAAGATGAGCTAAATTCGCAGAGAGCATAAAGGTTCAGTTTGAATGTTCCACTGATACCCCAAGAACAGCTAGATACGAGTCACGATGGATTGCTCTTCTTGTGAGCTGGTAGGTTCTCCCCATCTGTCTTTCAAACTGCTCTGCCCTAAGCAGGTTCTTATGTTCTTATTCATAAGGTGAAAGAGGAAGCTGTTTGGGTGCTGGGAAGGGGTCCTCCTGTAGGACTGAGTGTGCTTACGGT